>CAJNDV010034441.1:314-14040 GCA_905221635.1 Symbiodinium sp. CCMP2456 | reverse complement strand
TTTTTCCAGGCCTCGTTTTAAGTCTTGAAACGCGCTCCCGCTGTGGCGAAACGCATATTTGCCCAAAAAACGTGCGACAGATTCCGACTCGTGCGGTAGTAGTAGTAGTAGTAGTCGTCGTCGTCGTAGTAGTAGTAGTAGTCGTAGTAGTAGTAGTAGTAGTAGTAGTAGTAGTAGCAGTAACAGTAGCAGTAGCAGTAGCAGTAGCAGTATTGTTGTTGTTGTTGTTGTTGTTGTAGGGTCGTCGTCGTAGCATGTCGTAGTTGTAGAAACAGTCACCGTCCTAGTAGTCATCGACGTAGTAGTAGCCACTACTAGCAGCAGAAGTGGTGGTAAGGACAAGCAGAGGTAAATAAGGTAAATAATGTAGACCAGCTGACGAGCAATCAGTTCTACCGGCTGCATCGCGTGTGTGTGCGCGGCGGGCGGGGAAACCCGAAACTCAAACGGTAGGACGTCAGCCATCCAGCTCAGGCAGTACGTGGGCCCACGGACTTGCTTTCTGGCGTGGGCCTACGAAGCTCCAGATTGGGATGCTATCCTCAAGAAACCTTCCCTCTAAGCTTGTGACCTCAATCCTTACGCCGGGCATGACTCTCTTGGTGCGAGTATTTTCAGGTAGGCGAGTAAACAGAAGATTTGGAGTTTCATGTCTCGGATTGACTGTGTGTTGAAAATGAGATGAATATCACACACCGAAAAATCTCGGCGGTACGAGTTTCCAGCGTGTGTCTTCTCGCGTGTGCATTTCATGCTTGTTCCCGGCAGACATTTCGAAAACCAGACGGGATGTGTGTGTTTCTACAGATATGTGTCAGTATATCTGTGTGAATATCGGTACACCCAGCCATGCGTACAAGTACCCGCACTTCGACGGCCGGCATAAACGTTTCATTTGTATACACAAGCATTAAGATTTGAACCCACTCAACCCACTCACATACACAAGCCGGCACTGTGCAGCCCACGCCTCAGCTGCTGAGTTCCCGTGGAGGCTTCGTGCACGTCGCTCCATGGCCGGGTGTGCCAGCAATGCAGTCGCCTGCCATTCCGACTGCCGTACAACTCGGACTTCATTGCCAGGATTGCAAACGGGCAGTGGCACGTCCGAAAACCAACGCCAGGGAAAATGAGAAATGAGCTTTATCCTATCGACAGGGGTCAAGTCATCCCACTGCGAATTGCGAGCGGAGAGATGGAGTCATCGATCACAGGCTTTCAAAAGCACTGACAGCTTTCGTGCATGCCCTTACCATCACATCACCATTATTTGGGTGCTCAGTCTCTCTGTCGTCGTTACTTCTGCATTGACATGTTCGTTGCTGACCTTCGCCTTCGCCGGCATCACCATACTTTTTGAGCTTACTAGAGTCGTACTGTTGATGGACAAAATTCTGCATGACCCAAATATAGTATAGTACCATAAACCCCATAGTTTAGGTATATAAGGTCATGCAGGATTTGGGGGTTTCGGAAAATAGGGGACCCTAATATAGTACTAAATAATAGGATCCCAAAATACGGTACCCCCCTAATTTTCGGAAACTCCCATTTTGTCCATCAACCCTAAACCCTAAACCCTAAACCCTAAACCCTAAACCCTTTCTTACCCCTAAACCCTACCGTACTTTGCCAGAGGCAGCTCGGTTTAAACCGGGCCTGCGAGGCCGTGTCCACGAAAACGATGCAGCGGCCACCGAGCATGTCCAGCCTGGGAGACATTATCTTAGGGTCCTTATAATAGGGGTTTAGGGTTTAGGGTTTAGGGTTTAGGGTTTAGGGTTAGACATTATCTTAGGGCCCTTATAGTAGGGATCCTATTATTTAGGGTACTATGGAGTTTCCGAAAATTAGGGGGGGGAGCATGTCCAGCCTGGGAGACATGGGAGGTTCATTATGCTATAACTATAACAAGGAACCCCCAAAACAGTATAGGTAGTTATTGAGGCCCCTATATGGGAGTTTCCGAAAAGAAGGGGGTACCTTATTTTGGGCTCCTGCTAATAAGGATCCTACTATTTAGGGTATATCAAAATTACTGTAGCGGTGCCTTATTTTGGGCTCCTGATAATAAGGATCCTCTTATTTAGGGTGCTATATTAGGGTCCCCTATTTTCGGAAACCCCCACATGCGATGAGGGTGGCCGACTTCCCCCTTTTGCAGATCATCATCAATACCGCCAGTACAAAGCCAACTATGTTTGTTGTTTCAGACCGCTGGCTGATTCGGGGCGATTAATGATCGAGTGGTGGGACTTCAGGCACTACTTTAAGCAATTTTCAACCTGAGGAACTTCAATCGTACTTGACGCTCCGTGGCGCGAAGGCACTAGCTGCTCATGGAGCTGAGGGTTTGCGATGATCACTCGAGGATTTGCGGGATGGACCTCGGATGGCTCCTGATAGCCGAGCATCTTCTCGTTCAGCAGATGCATCAGAACACGAGCACGGGCTGTCGGCCTCCGACTCCAAAGAGCATCGAGAAGAATATCTTAAGCATCTCTGACTGCAGCTACATGAATCTTTCCTCCTATTCCGGAATTTGATCATGTCCTCACGGTTTGCATCTGCGGTGGCCTTTTGTCTGGGACTTTGCACAGGCGATGGTCAACGGCAGTAACAACCTAGGTGCGATTCGATCGGGCTCCATTCTGCAACTTATGTCTAGAGAATGTTGAAAGCCTGTCTATGCAAGGCGAGTGCCCGTCCTGCAACGCTTCGGAACGCAAGCTGATTCTCAGTACAAAAAACAGCTTCGCCCTTTGGCCCGCTTCGATTCACGAGGTCCACAAGCTCGTGATCCTTGGCAGCTGTGCCATCGGCATCAAAAGGACTGCTTCGGCTGTGGCCGTTCCACAAGAAACCCAAAGTGGAGGATTCTCGGTAGGAAGTGGGGGTTTCCGAAAATAGGGGACCCTAATATAGTACCCCTAAATAATAGGGTCCTTATTATAGGCACCCCCAAATAAGGTACCCCCAATTTTCGGAAACTCCCAAGTGACTCATTTCTGGTGAGACCAGGCGGCTGGAAAGTGCTGACGAATAAGCGTCGAAATATCATCAGGCAAGGAGGCGGAAAAGAGAACGTGCTGCCTTGGCTTGGGGGTGTCTTGCATCCAAGAAGCCTCATTGCCGGGAAATGCAGCAGCTTCGCAGGCCCATCCAACAGTCACCAGACTCTGCAGGAACATGCGAATGTGCCCAAGAACTTACAAATATCTGGCCATGCGTGTGGCCTTCCCCAGCCATGGTACAGTCCGGGCTTGGCAACTGCGTTCAGCACTCGCTCCACTCGGCCCACGAATTCAGGACCGAACCTTGGCACCCGATTCCCGAGCTTCCCGAGCAGTGTGAAGGCTTCGGGACAAGCATGGGCCCGAGATCATGTCCCGGCACTATCTCTTGCTCTTTCTAGAAGAATCTGTTGCTTAAGGTCACGGCATGGCATCTGCTTCATCAATCACCAGCGCTCGCACATTCTCTGTTTGCAAGGCACCTTAACACATGAAGAAGGCAGCAGCTCGGCCGAGTGCGTGGAAAGCATCGATCTTTTAGCGCCTCGTTCCACCAGTCGCGCGCAGCGGCCAGGCGTAGCGACCTCAATGGGCTTTGGCATCAACGCTTCAAAACGATCCCTTGGAGCTTGTTATTTGTGCAGCAACTCATGTTAGTGTTAGCCTAGTATAGAAGTGTCACCCGACATCATGAAGAAGGCCGTATTCACGCCTTCAGTATTTCTTGAAAACCTTGGACTTGGCAGCATGGAGCTGCGGAGTTGGCTTTGCAAGAGATTGCACTTTTTGGGCGAAGTGCTTCGGAAGGCGCTGGAGAAAGCTTTTGGAGCTATCCGGGCGCTGTGGCTGTGCACAATTTACTGCGCTCCGCCATCGCAACGAGCCAGAATGGAGAGACTTGTGAAAGCTGGGACTCAGCCAACACGACAGTCAACACTGCCCGAATGCTGCCCAAAAATAGCGTTTTCTGAAACCCGTACCTTAGACACCTGCACCAGCCACTGTTGCACTCACAAGTTGCGGGCCGGCTTGCTTGCTGCTGCTTCATTCACCAATACTTGCACACTTTCACTGGCGAACGCGGCCTCGCATTTGTTGCTTGAATGGCCGAACAACTTGTGGAATTGCAGGAGTTCTGTAGACTCTCGGAGAAATCAGCCGCGAGGCAACTGCCACTGCGCCGAGCCGAACCAGTTGCTCCTAGAAGGCTGCCAAATTCTAGTCTGCAGCATTAGTCAGCATCACCTTGCACTAGCAGCTATAGCAGCGGCACATGTCTAGAAGTTGGTGGTCATTGCATCATCATGAGCCTAAAAAACCTTGTAGTGCCTATGGCAGAACGCCTTTGCAGTTTGCATTCATGTTGCCTCGGTCCTCTTCGATTGCATATGGACAATACACATTCAGGCATAATCATACAAGTGCGACCTCGCTGAAAGAGATGCACTTAAAGATACAACGGAACCAGCGCCTCCCACCGCAGGTGCCAGCTTGCAATTGCGTTTTATTGGACTCTCTGAATAATTTAGTGCGTCTCTGAAGAGAGGAATTTCCCCACCCTCTGCCGTCTGCCGCATCTCGCCTGCGAGTGCAAAGTCTCGCCGCCGTAAACCTTAGTCTACGTGCACGGCCCCTGCCTGTCCATTGCCACACCCTGTAATTTCATTGACTGTCTGACATGCCACACCACCCCCTATACCACCATATGCTAATCCTGGGCCCCATAATATCAAGCGAGGAGGCCAGTGCCACGTCCACCTGCACGGACAATGAGAGCAATGCCGATCCAACCTCCCAAGGGCACCATGCACGAAAGCGTCTGAAACTCTTATGCCAAAGGACAAAACGGAATGAAAACATACACCCTCGCCAACAAGGTGGCCTGTTTGCATAGCTCGCGCGTTGGCACCAGGATCACCAAAGAGTGCGGCAGTGTCATTTTCCTGACAACTTTGACTGCTCTGCTAACAAACTCGGCCATCCAGCAAACCTTTCATTACACCGGCAGGACAATTATGTTACTTATGAGTCGCCTCGTACCCCCATAGCTGTGTATGTACGCCAGGTTCCGCAGCCCGTCCCTGTGCCACGGAGATGGAATGACTCTTTCGTCTCCAGGTTTGCCCAGGCAGTACTCTGGGGAGAACGGTCCGGCGGCCGGTGAAAGTATGGAGACAGGAAGCTAACTCAGGCACACAATGCGATTTCACAACATTTGCCGTGAGACCTACACTTCCAGGCTTCTGCATCATCAGCTATTAAGTTGTGCACGTGTGGTTCCGACGCAAATCTCTCGTGCGTCCAGAAGGAAGTGACATGGAACATCATGGAACAAAAATGGAAGATCAAGCAGCTCATGGCGCATTCGTTCCAGTAGTGGCAGCAGGTAGGCCACCTGTTCGGCGCATGGGGTCTCCAGCCAGTTTCAAGAATAAATGCCAAGGCAGAGATTGACATGCCTGCACGAGCGCGACACAAAGTCTACAGAAGCATACCAATAGCATGAAAGAGGGACGCCATGCAGAAACGTCATGCCCCACCGTCTTGCCGGTCCCGGTCTTCGAGCGGCCAACGAAGCTCCTCCCCCGGAGGATGGGATCAAAGGCGCGCCTCCAAAAGCATATGAATGGCATGGCGCGACTGCGACACGGCTGCATTGCTGTCTCTCCAGTTGCTTCGGCTTTCGACAAGGGGCGACTGGATCTCGAAGAGCTTCGTCACGCCCAGACCGTGCAAGTTCCTCGTAGAGTCAAGCAACTTTTCGTCGGTTCATAAAAGTGACCCTAGTTCGATGCCAGGATCGTTACAGGCTTCCTAAACAACAAGTGCTTGTACTTCCCGCGTCTATGTCGAGTTCGGCAGGGCCTTTGCTCATTCTATTGTGAGTGATCTCGGCCACGAGCCAGCAAATTTTGATTGCTTTGCACTCTGCTTTACTGTGCTTTCGGCTGCGTGCGTCTGTCGTACTCGTTCTTATTCGGGGCAAGCCATTACAAGAAGGGCCCGATGTTCGTTACTCGACTTCGGCGTCCAAAACTTTGTTGGCTCTTCTTGGGTCCGTGGCCATCCGGCGACACCTGCATCATGCAGTGCCTCACTGGCCTGTAGGGGCTGGGTACCTGCTAAAGGCCTTGTCCTTGCCTCGGCAATAGCATAAAGCATCATCCATGACAGCAGTCACCTCAGGAAGAGCATCGAGCTGAAAATGAAACCAGCCGAGCATCTGCTTGAGAATCTCGGGTATGGGGAGCCTCAGAAGGAAAGTGATGCAGAAAGCATTCTCAGAAGCGTTTGGTTTTCACGGCCCCAATAAGTGATGCAACTGAACCCTGCAACATTACGCAACATTAATCTGTCTGTGATTGTATACGCCTTTCACATTCAAGCTGGGGCAATGACGAATGAAGCTGTGTTTGTGTGTGTCGAATGTGGCTATTTCGAATCCGGGGTGGACGGTTCAGGACCAACTAGTTGATCTTGCTGGGCATGCACCTCACATTATGCGACTTACGCATCTCCGCAGCGCCTGCTTTTTTCGGCCGAGTGGCTTGTCCACCTTCCGCGAAGCGGCCGCAGACTGCGGCGACGAGCGAGCCCCGGCGTCGGCAGCGACGTGCCTTCACAGGTAGGTGCTGTGTTCTTGTGCTTCTTACTGATGCAGGGTGCTGCAGACATCCTTGAAAACCACTGGTATGCAAAGGCTGATCCTTTGAAACTGAAACTGGAAAGATCGAACTACGCCGCAGGCTCGAGCCGGGATCATGTAGCAGGGTCCACTGCGTGGTTTTCTTGCCTCTTCTTTGCTTCTTTGCAACGGGCACGAAAATGCCGGCCTGAAGAAAAGGCGCCGGGGATACCACAGCCGAGCTGCCATCGAGCTGTGCCGTGCGGCGCCATCCAGGCTCTCTCGAGGGATCAACGAGGCTCCACAGTGCAGCGATCTTACAGAGTGTTGGCGAGGGTCGACCAGAAACATGCTGCTGTGAAAAGCTTTCCGGCAAGTGAATGGCGGCCGTCCTCTCATCAAAAATCTTGAATCTTAAAGGTGGAAAGGCAAACGTCCGAGCCGCGGCTTCGCTCGGTTGTGTGCAAGGAACCCCGCTTGCCTGAGATCTTAGTGATGTACGGGTGATGACGACGACAACGATCATGAGCATTAAACCTTGGCCAGGACGCGGTGACGGGGCAATCGTCAACCGGAAGCAACCAACGAACCAACCAACCAACCAACCAACCAACGGAAGCGAACGATTCAGAAACGTGCAAACGGCACGGGTCGCGATGTCGCAGAAACGCTGAAGAAGAGTAGTCACCATGGCAGCTAGCACTAAGGCGTGAAACTACCACAACCTGACGGGTCGAAACAGACATGCTGGTAAGGGTCTCTGCATCATGCAACACCCAGTCTGATGTAGAATCAATGCTGTGCACTGCAATGCCACGCATGGTAAGCCATGGGAAAACTCACTACAGTTGTCATTTTTGCTTCCCATGGTCTCCCGAGTTGGCTGCCTTCTGTAGTCAGCTCCCTGGAAAAAATGTCCAAAGCGAAACAATACAAGATGCAGCATAAAGTATGTGCAACCGGCACGTTAACAAAAGTTGTAGGTAAGACACTATGTTTCAATCAACCTTCAACCGGAGAGGACGCAGTCATTTTTCACAACTTGTCTTTGAGACGGTAAACGGCGACAAGCCTCCGCCATGCAGCCACACAGTTTGACTGTGTCGCCTGCAGCTTCTGCGAACAACGCCTCCGGAATGGAGCGATTCCTACCGTCGTACTGCGCAGAGCCATCAGGCCTCCTGTCGCCTGCATGGGCTTTCAACGCAGGTATGTAATCTTGTTTCGCCTGGCCCTTCGCTAGGAGCCGAACCAGCAACAACGAGGAGCCACTCTCATTTCTTCTCCTTCTTGGGCTTCATGCTGATTGCTTTGGCCAAGGCCACAGCTGACCCGACTCCTAGACGTTCCGAAAACCGGGACATAAGCTTCCGATTTCGTGGTTGGGAGCTTCTTGTGGCCTTGGGCCCTCTCTGGATTTTTTCTGGGACAGCGCAGGCAGGGTTTGAGATCCTGCTCAACAACATTTTGCGGTCGACAGTTGAAAGGCTGTTCTTGCAATCCCGCGGGCAGGACAGATTGTGGACACAAGCCATCCCACCAACGCCAAGCACTTGACAGCACGTCCAGTCTGACTATGGGATATTCGCAGGAGGTTCAGGCTTACTTGCTGCAAAGCTGCCCATGATCATGAAGAGTACCAGCCGGTCAAACTTCTCAGGTTCACGCGAAGACTTCACAGCCTGCGCACACCAATGAAGCATTCAGCACTGCCTACTGTACAGAAAACTTCTGTTCGAAGCAGGCCGTGGCATACCAAACGAGCAGACTGCCATCCTTGCTCTGCATTTTGTAAAGCAAACGTCCGACTGAATGCGGACCCCATACCTGATGGCTTTCTGAACCATCTTGATTCCGAATCCGCCGCTAAGCCTGACGCCATCCGTACTCTGGATCACCCCTTCAGTAAGTCCGAGCGGTGCTTTCCTCTTTGGTTTAGCTGAGTGCTTGCAAACTCGCCGAGGTGATCAACGCTCAGGTGTCGCTGAAGCCTCGGGCTGTTCCTTTAGACAGGGGGTGCCTGCTTTGTTGCAGTTTGGTTGCTATCTGCAGCTTGCACCCAGCTGTCACATTCTGCCGTGCACCCCGCGCAACCCCACCCATCCCCGTAGTGGCAGCCTGGATGGTGAACACTGCAATGAACACTAGCATCAGCACCTGAGCAGGAAGGGTGAACAAGACGTTCAGCGTATCTGGAGTCACACGTTTATGGGGGCCCTGGCCAATGCCAGATGGACTCCGATGGCCACCGGCACCTACGGGCGAACTCAAGGAACCAAGGCTTGGAGCAGTTCTTGCAGTAGCATTCGAACCTTGAATCTGGAGAGCGGTCCTCATAAAGTGCTGTAGCTCTAGGACACCATTAACTTTGGAATTCCAAAACCGATTCCGTCCCAGAGCTCACTTTTTCCTGGGCAGAAAACCATGTGCAATGCTGCGCGCGACCTCGGCAGCTCAAGCAGCTCATCCCAGGATGGGTAGTGCAGGCAGGGGCTTCAACTGGTCTTCGAACCTGGACACTGCAGAAACACCGACCGGAAATGAAAAAGCTCGAAAGTGAGAATCATCCCATGCGAGAGATCCAAAGGCTTCACGACTGGACAACCGTCAGGTGGCTTCAAAGGAAATCTGCGATCTTCTGCCGCCGACCTGCCGACTCGTGGCTGGGGTGCTCCAAAGTTGTGATGCTTCTGTCAACATCAATTCTCGAGTCCTCATCGAACCCAAGCAAGCGGGCTTTCGTGGAAAGGGTCAACTTTGTGACGCTGAGCAGAGGGCAGGATCGGTGATAGTTTTATCATTTTTTCTCTCACTACTCAAGCAAACCACACCCGCCAGCCTGCCCACGGGCGAAAGTCCTGCAAAAGAAGCAGCAGGGACAGATATGACCAAAATGCATTCGGCAATCCCAAATCCCCTTGAAGCTTCCCGCTGGCCTCGTGCAAGGTCAGGACCAGCAAAGGCTGATCAAAACCGTTCATGAGCACCGGCGCACCAGACTGCATGCCCCTTAGATGAGGTTGATGCCGACAGTGCTCTCTTCAGCATAGAAACCCGACTCTCACAGCTGCCAACTGTAGGTTCGCTGAACTGTGCCAGGTGCTATTGGAAAGGTGAGGTCGTCGGACACCCTTGTTTAGTGCTGCCGAAGTGCACACGGTACGGCTGCCTCAGTGTTGAAGAAACGTTCTCTTACGAATACTGCGCTGGAGAAAATAGAAAATTGAACTATTTTTGCGACACTCGGCTCTGCCCATTCCCCAAGCGGTGTGGTAACACGACGGGGGCGAAGAGCTTGGATTTGGTTAGGTGGCGCCGGCGCCCGACCCCCGCCATCTCCAGCCACAGTACCGCAAACGTTGGCTGCGACTCGTGCTTCCACCTGAAAAAACGTCCGCAGGCATGGTGGGCTGGGGGTCGTATTCGCGCCACGGCGGGGTGCGAAATTTTGACTCAGAGCCTCAGGGCTCCTCCTGGCATGTTTGTATGTTGGCCTTCGACTTGTACAGTAGGTGCTCTTTCAACGCTTAAAGATTCGCCGCCATCATGATGGCAAACGATCCATGCACCCGCACCGGAATGAATCTTGACCTAGTGTAGTGGCAGAAGTGTCCGTTCCCGTGCTTTCTTCCGCTCGGTGACATGGCTGGTCCATCGAAGTCGTCACGTCGACTGGGCGGTACGTCCAGGATCACCTCGTAGCCATCACCTGGGATGTGCAGTTGCTCCAACTCGTCGCCAACTCCCCAACCACTCTCGCCCTGACACAACCCTCGGCCAGACACGACTTGGAATCAAGACAAGGCTCCTATGGGCCCATCGGTTGGGATCTCAATCTGGCCACGCAGCGCAGATATGGAGACACATTCCACTTCCGAACTGTGCCGCATAAGCCAGCTGCAATCGAGACATACACATCTTCGAGTTAACATGGAAACCCCGCAGAATCTGAAGCCTCGGTGCAACGCGGGCCTCGTTGGGTGGAGGCAAAGCAGGCTCCTCTGGAGGGCCCTCTGGTGGCTCCTGTCGTAAGCCATACTGGAGGTTGAGGAAACAGGTGGAAAACTTGGCGTGGAAGATGCAGACATACGGCAGGCAAAATAACTTCGGGTGATGGGGAGATGTATGCAACCCATTGCGAGCAGAGAAGTATTGACAGCACTGCTACCGGGTGTCTTACCATGCCCGTCACAAGCGACTAGTCAGTGCGTGTCATGCTAAGCCCATGTCATGCACGCGGTCTTAGTTCCCTAGTCCATTGGAAAAACTCCGGCACAAGCACCTGTCCCTAGTTAGTTTTGGCGTGCCAGAGCTTATCAGCCCAATTGGCCCAAGAGATAATCCAGCCTAGTTCCGTTGAGATTTACGGCCGACCCATAGCGAAACATTGCAGGCTTCTCTACCTTTCACCATCCACGTCACAGAACGACGATTTGTACAGAGCCTTAACTTTGCAAGCCCCCCCCCCCCTTCAATGTTGCAGGCGTGACGGCAGGCGGATCTTTCTCTAGCTGAGCCATAATTTCCTCAGCAAGGCAGGCGAATGCAGTCAAGCCGAAGGTCTTGGAAGGTGTGAATTATCGGGTGGCCTTCATTACATCCTGACAACTCCCCAGCTCGGCATGAAGACTCGCTGCCCCAGTCTTCCCCACTCGAAGTTGTTGCCTAAACGTTGAAGCCCTTGTCCGAAAACCGAAATCCTTCCAAACCCTAAAACTACAACCTGAGACCCTTGTTGAACGAGGTCTCTCTGAGGTGCCTGAAACCCTTCCTAGCCCCATGAGTTTTTCTTTGTAAGCCTGTAAATCTTAACCCCTGAATTCCATAAAACCCACCCCGGAGTGCAAACGATAGCCCTGAGCCGAGACACGGAGATGGCTTGGAAGCCTGGGACCGGCAATGCGAGCACTTAGGGCTTGAGTGCCTCACTTTTAAGGGGGGGGCATTCGGATAACAACTTAATGGTAGGATGGTACGAGGTAAGCTGGCATTCTGATAGTGACCAGAAATGACGGTAATTATGGTACTAGTAAAGCCAGGGTCTACACACGGCCCAAGACATGTCCAGAGCCTACGCCAGAAAGCCGGCGGGTTGCTAAAAGCATGAGGTCTCACAGCCCGAGTTGGCAGCGGCACCAGGTCCTCGGCAGGCGATTCTATTCCTGCTTCCTTGCGACGCTTGCTATGCAGAAAGATGCAGGCAAGGCAAAAACCAAAGGAGAAGCCACCGGGAGAAGACTCGAAGAGGGTTTTTTTCAAGACATCCTTGCGGTCGACCTTTGGTCCTTGGGGCCTGGACAGGCTCTGGGCTCTGTTGTCCGTGTCCCAAGACTTCAAGCCGACATCGACAGGATTCTGAAATGCCCAGAGCGATGCAAAAACACTCGCATTGGGGCCAGAGAAAACCCTAACCTCACCTGGCCCTCAGGCTTGGATCCCAGCCGTAGCCGGGCCAAGCTCGCTGAGGAGTGCCATGTTCCAAGGCGATGGCGCTCCAAGCGAGAGCTTGGCCGGGTCTTGGGTTTCTGGACGGGGCTCCCAAGGCAAGAGCTTCAGATCTGTAAGAAGTGACAGAGGGTCGGGCTGCCACGGGGTCTTCAACAGATCTCGACTGAGCCTCGATGCAGTCCTACGGCGCATCCGGCGCACTGCAAACAGAGAGTATACTAGCAAGCTGAGACCTGGAGAGCTTGAGGTTGAGGGCGTAGGTGCTCGGCAGGGTCCATGCCAAAGCTTCGGATTACGTTTCAGTTGCTCGAGGTTTAAATTCTGAAGGCAGCTTGAATATCACTGCTGTCGTTTATGCTGTTGACGTGCATGTCTGGGCGCATCTTTGGCGCTGAATTTTTCGATCTCACGACAACAGCTGCAGAAGCGCTCTCAGCCGTCGGGGCAACAGGGGCCGAGCTCTGCACTCCGTCTAAACTGACCCCCGATCGTGCCTTCGCCTCGGTGGCAGCTAGAACGCCGCACACAGCCATCGAGACAAAACCGCCGAGGCCTGGCATTGCCAAGATCCCCAGAATCCTCTAGCTACCGCTCAGCATAAGTTAAAATGCCAAATTGCCAAACAGACTTGCTGCAGCAAGCATCAACTCATGGTGGACCTCTTTGGAAACACATTAACCAACGACCACTACTGTAACTATTCACGTCGCCTGGCTGAGGCGAGCTTGAACCATGGCACGGGGGGAGCACGTCCTGTGAGGGAGTACGTAGCTGCTCGGGGCCTGCGTACATCGAGTGCATCGCCTTCTTCTCCCAGCCTTGGTTCCCAATTCAGCTGGGAGCTGAATGTGATGCAGCCCCGAAAGCAGGCGCACAGCTCTCGATCTATGGCGGATGCAACGTGTCTCCCAGCCTCCCCTTCGCCCAGAACGGCCATCACGGAGACAAAACAGCAAGCCACCGGGGAGCTATCATGACACGAACAGGGCTGAGATTGCCATGCTCTCTGAGCCAGGTGGCTGTGCAGGGCTGCCCCGGCAGTGCCACATATGGCAAGGAAGGCGCCTCGGGCCGAGTTTAACTTGGGCTGAAGGAGCCAAGCACAAAGGCATGGGGCTCTGGGCCCTCTACTGGCACTGAGCAGTTCGAAGCTCCAAGAAACCCTGAGAGCCGGGGCCATAGATCAGCAGCATGGTCCCAAAGCTTTTGGACATCTTCTCGAGCCCTCCCAGTCCTTGGAGGCAGCGCAGAACTGTGTAAGAATCTTCTTTCGGTCGAAACACTTCTGTTCGGTTGCGTGTGTGTGCGTGTGTGTGTGTGTGTGCACTTCTCCAGTACATGAGATAAGTGGTTCACAACCGTTTCGCTTGCTCAATCTTACCGCTTCATTCTCATCCAGGACCATGTCTACAAGAGTGCAGCTTGCGTTTCAGTATTTCGCCAACATGAGCATGTCAGCAAGAGTGCAGCTTGGTTTTCAGCAGTTCGTCAGCAGGGGACCACCAAGGCCTCCGGGGAGCGGTGGTCAACGAAGACCTCCCCGGAAAGCCTGTGCAAATGTACCTGCTCTCTCCACCCTCATTGCATCTGGGGCGGTCGTCCCAGCTGATGAATGAGGAGTGGAAATGACGACGAGGAC
>CAJNDV010034440.1:309716-331454 GCA_905221635.1 Symbiodinium sp. CCMP2456 | reverse complement strand
ACTACTACTACTACTACTACTCCTACCTACTCCTACTCCTACTCCTACTCCTACTCCTACTCCTACTCCTACTCCTACTCCTACTCCTACTCCTACACCTACTCCTACTCCTGCTCCAACTCCTACTCCTACTCCTACTCCTACTCCTACTCCTTCTCCTACTCCTACTCCTACTCCTGCTCCAACTCCTACTCCTACTCCTACTCCTACTCCTACTCCTACTCCTACTCCTACTCCTACTACTACTACTACTACAACTACTACTACTACTACTACTCCTCCTCCTCCCACTACTACTACTCCTCCTCCTCCTCCTGCTGCTGCTCTACTACTACTACTACTACTACTACTACTACAACTACTACTAATAATAATAATAATGATAATGAAAACGGCAAGGATAGTGGTAATGTACATGGAAAAGGCTACTGGTTGAGGTGATGCTGCCGATCATGAAGCATGGTGATAAAAGGTAAATAAACCAATAAATTAGATTACATAACCGGCTCCCGCCAGCCTGAACTATCGATGGGGGATTTCCTGAGCTGTGAAATTTCCGAACTTGACGCGGGAGTCTCCTGCAGCCGCCCCTCGAAGCTTTGCTTGGTGCCTCGCGGCGGCTGCATTGCGGGTTTGGGGGTTAAGGGCCTCTGGCACTGTTTTATCATATTTTAGGATGCAAAGTGCACGTAGATTGATCGCTCAGGGTGCCATGCGTTTCAATGTGCACTGTCTACATACCAGCTCTGAGGATTAGGGTGACAGAAACACCGCATCAGGCACCTGAACAGCTCAACAAAATCATATGCTGATGTGTAAGGCCCATAAAAAGTACACCGCACTGACACTACGCCGGTGACAACAACAGCATCTACAACATAACAGCAACGACAACACCTACAATAGAACAAGTGATAAGAACAACATGACAATAACATGAATGACAAAAAAACCATGACAGTGGAAACCATGGCCACAAGCATAGCGCAACCACAACAGCAACAGTCAGGAACGCGATGCAATCCGCCCAACCTGATGTAACGAACTAGCACAAACTCCTGCAGTGACCTAGTGCCGACGACAAACGACACGACTGCCTTTTGGTCGCTACGTGCGCAGGTGTTGCGATAACCTTTTCGTAGAAATTCTCAGGCCACCCGATCGAATCCTTCTCAACACCACTTGCTTTACTGCTTCTTGTCATGGGAATCTGGTTCCCTCCTTGGCAACGATAGGCAAGGTCAGCAAATGTAAGAGCCATACTAGACATGCAGCTAAGATAGATTGTGCAAGGATCCTCCAACTTCATCTCAATCCAACCCCAATATGTATCCGTAGACGCGAGGCACCGTTAATGGACTGCACGACGGCGTCGTGTGTCTTGTCCCACGCATCAATGTCACCTTTCACGTGCTCCAGGGCCGCACCTCGGATGGAGGTCGAAGTGGCACAGAAGTAGTAGCACACCAACAGCCAGCAGCACCACACATACACGAATAGATAACGGGCGCTTCAAGTGCTTCAGGTTTAAGGACGGTGCGCCTTGAGCAATATGTACCTACTTGCTGGCAAGTCGCGCAACTGGGCAATCTCGCGGTCCGTTTCAAACTTCGACTCCTCACACCTCCGAAGCATGCAGTTAGTGCGACAAGACGCTTCCTTTGCCCGGGGCTGATTCAAATCTTCGCTCTATACTAACGGCGTATTGTTTCCTTCTCGTCGCGCATGTGGTGTGTAGAGGGCACCGGCAACTGATGGACTGGGGCCAGGTGGTTTCGTGGCTGTGTCACGTAGTACTTTGCACATTCCCTTGCCGACATCGCTTTGCTGGGAGCATCGAAGGCGAACCTCGTGAATCTCACTTTTCCGCCAGTTCCATTCAGATTTTTGCGTGGCTTCGGATGGAAAGCTTGCCCCGATCAGGGTGCACGTAGGGCTGAGAGACTCTACGACAGCATTTTGGCCCCCTGCACATTCGGCCTGCCTCTCAAGACACGTGTTGAGCCACTCGTTCTGGTCTTTGTCAGTGCTGGTGGCGGAAGTCGGCATGCCCCGTCTGAAACTAACTTAATTACACCGGGGTGTCGCACTCTTATGCAATTGCCAGACCATCGTAGGTGCGGGGTGCGAGCAGGATCCTACAATCGCTCAGCCGGGAGCTGAGAACGGCCGCGGTGTGCCATTGTTCGAATCAGCTGGTGTTCCGGTGTTCCGACGAAACTCGAAAACAAGTCCGTGAAAATCTTCAACTCAGATATCAGACAGACACGCCAACTCGAGAAGGAGTGACTGGACTCCTCTTCCCTCCAAGTCCTATGCCTTTCCGCCTCCAGAAAGTGCATTCCCTTCAAAGGGCCACGCATCTTTACGTGTGACTCTTGTACTCACCACGCTGCGACCGGCTCTTATAGGTATATAGATGTCTGTAGTGCTCCCCTGTTACGTGGGGTCGAATAGTTCCGGATCACATGCAGACTTGTGTTGTGCCGTCCGCAGAAACGTCTGTCCATGTCTTATCTGACCTTCTGTTGGCTGCCATGCGATCACAGATTCGAAGTGAGCTGTCAGAGCATTGATCGCGGTGCTTGAAGTCGTGGGACCAACATGCTTCGATCGCAAGTTGCTCCTGCAATGATGGCTTCGGTCTATGCACTTTCAGTATAAACCTTTGACAGCCCTTAACTCCGTGAGTATGTAGTATATACATATATATATATATAATATTATATATATATATAACATATATATATATATATATACATATACAGATCTTGTCAAGGAATGCGTGAAATTCTGATCTATGGGCCTTGCCAGTTTGCATCTGGTCTCCTTGAGGCGGGGCTGTAGCTCCTGCGGTGCCAAGCTTCCAGACAATTAAAGAATTTGAAGGGGTCGTTAAGTCTGGCCCGATGCTCGACGCTTCCTGCAGGCAGGTCGACCGGGTCTCGGCTGATTCTTGTTTAAGTATACGGCGTCAGAGTTCCGGAGTTTAAGTTTTAGCGCTCTCGGAATGGAAAAGCCAATTCATCCTCGGTTTTCAAATCGGTTTTCGTCATCCGCCGTCTCGACAAGCAGAAGTCATCACCTTCACCACAACCATCACCTGGCTCACTGTTGGTCCTGCACTGCCTCGGTGACCACAACTGTCCTCTCGTCGAGCCTCAAAGATTGTCTTCCAGTGACGGAAAAGCAACAAACAAGAGCCCAAAGTTTCCGCTAGCCCGATTGCCACTCCAAAGCCATGTCATCCTGTCATAAATTGCCGTTGGGAGGTGCCTAAGGATGACTATATTGGCGTCGAGATGCTACAGGTAAACGTCAAGACCCAAAATAATGAGTGCCAGTGTTGTTGGACTCTGTTGGTCGTTGCTTACAGTAACGATCCCACTGCATAAAGGCTTCCATTCGGATCTCCCTATCCCCTGGATATGTCGGAATCTCACCGAAAAGCCCTCGAAATGAGGTGTTGGAGCCAAGGCACTCGCCAACCTTCGGTTTCAAGCTGTGCAGCTCGGACTCGAGGGCATTCTTTTCAGCCTTCGGACGGACGTTTCCCCCGACGTCTGCCCGTGCAAACAGACAAACAGGCATGTCCCTCCCTGTTCGTCTCTCTCTCTCTCTCTCTCTCTGTCCGTCTATCTGATAAGAGTCTATCTAGCTGTCTATCTATCTGTTTATCTTCAAGCATGGATGGAGCTAGTGTAATGTAGCGTACTGTAGCGGAGTGTAGGATTTACGGTTGAAGGGGGTATGTAAATGTGCTGTAACAACAAGATGCGAGGTGACAGAAGGTAAGAGAAGGTTTTAAAACGCACTGCAAACATGTATGGATGTAATGCCACGAAAAAGCGTGACGTATGATGACAATTAATGCTGGTGCAATGCATTTGTAGGTGTGCAAATACTCATGTATGTATGAATGCATGTAAGCCCATGTAAGTACCCCTGCACTTATTTTTTTTACGCTATTCATCTTATTCGCTTTCATATGTTATGCGCATGCATGCGTGCCTGCGTGCGTGCGTGCGTGCGTGCGTGTTCGTGGTTACGTGCCAGGCTGCGTTCAACAACAATCCACACTAACAGCACAGGGGCTGTAAAACACCGACCGATACATGCCGTGAGGTGGTGCATGCGCAAGTACACACGTTCTGTTTGCTGGAAGCCTACACCACTGCATAATCGTCAACACAGGTGTAAACTTCTAAATATTATTATGTACAGGCAACAGTGTGAGTGTATATACACACACACATACACACACACAAACAGCATATGCCTGGACACATGAACTTGCAAATATGCCGACTTTGAACGAGCGATGAACGAATTCCGTACACGATATGCTTACACTTGTATTTGCACCTGTATTACATGACAGAGAGAGAGAGTGTGTGTGTACCTATAGATACATATATATACATATATATACATATATATATATACATACATATATATACATATATATTATACACCATATAATATATCTCATGTATTTGTATGTATGTATGTATGTATGTATGTATGTATGTATGTATGTATGTATGTATGTATGTGTGTATATAAGGGGCTCGAACACTGCACTAGCGCAGATAGTGAGGCCCCCAGAACTCCCTTGTATGGCCCGGTGGGGAATGGAGTTCGCCCAGAGCCGGCTCGACTGCAACGTCGTGATGATGGTTGCGCTCGCCTTGGGTGAGCCCTGGTACATCCTATAAGTGATCGTCCTGTCGAGTGCTTAGCACTTGAACCACCTCATCGAGAATACCCACCGAAGCTTTCGCCCAAATGGCCTTGGGAAATCGGCGGCTGAACGACGGCGAGGGTGCCAACCCTTCCGCGCTGGTCGATTTACTTTCGGTTTTACCTAAACTTCAGCTTGCGTGCATCTCTCGCGGATGCACCATCAATCAAGTGGTCATGTACACCTTGCCCTTCAGGTATGCTGTCCTGTGGTTCTGCCTTTTCAGTGCAGGCGGCATCGGCATGAACCGCGGCGCCATCTGATTGGAGAGCATGGGCACGGCGGAGTTCAACTTCACGAAAACGAGCTGCTGGAACAACAACAAGAGCCTTGTGTCCGAGTAACCAGCCGACGGTTACTGTTTTGACCTCATGGGCCAGCACAGTACCATGGGCAACGACTCCGTGTCCCAGCACTCCGACTCCGTCTTCCGACCGGGCAGTCCCTGAGCAATGTAGTGTAACCGAATTTATCATGGGGACTTCAAGACCGCCTTTGTTCAGGAGCAATGCTTGGCATGCCTTTTCGCCTGTGCCCTATCTTTGCACACGGCGTCACTGCATGGATCGTGTGGCACATGTTCGAGGGTCCCGGCAGCTAATTACGGCTTACTCTCATGGAACCCCCTTTAGAGGAGCCCTGCTGCCTTAGGTATGCTGCCATGCCCAATTTGATTCAGACAACTTTCAGTTGCGAGCTCTGCACTCATTGAGTTTTTCCTGAATCGTAGGCAAGCTTTTATGCGCAAAGTGTGTATCCAGAAACCTTTGAAGAAAGCGTTGCTGGATGGATGGGGTACCTTGATAACAACCTTTGCACGGGCTTGACTGGCTCAAGTTTTTGCACCTCCGAGTGCACACTACCAGGTCGTAGATTTCTGTTCCGGGATTGTAGGGTTTTGTTCACTCAGGGTGCAGGCGCTGAGTGCTCAGCTTTTCTTGCATTCTGTTTTGGCTGGATGGCCTCACAGGAACACCACCACAGCCGTTTGCATGTGAACTCACGAAAACTTATGTGCTAGGCGAGTCTGCACAAGATCCAGCCGCGGAGAATGAACATGTGTGTGTGTATATATATATATATACTTATTTATTTATACCACACATGGGCATGCATGTAAATTTACATAAATCTGTACAGTTTTCATATACACATCGATAAGGAACTGATATTAGGTTACGTTCTGTTCTGTGCGACAAAGACAAATGTGTGTATGCTTGTTGTATGTATATGCGACGGACTGATTCATGAGCTTGTTCAAGTGCTTCTGTAATTGACTGTGCCCTTCATACAAGTATTTACACACCTACACACAGCTACATAAATTTACAACTTGAAAAGCATGTGCACGTGATGGTGTACAAAGGCACATATTGCATATGCCAATACTGCATCTACATCTGCATTCATCTGCTGTTGTACCGGTACATGTGGTTCTCACTGATGTCGTCCTCGATTACACACTATAGTTCTGGCACGAGTACTCGCCAAACAGGTTTGCCTCCGCTCCAGCAATTTGCAAAACATGTGCAAGCATCAGTCTTCTGCTTCGCCGGTTTGTCTATTCAGAGTCTATGCATCGTACATGTAGTACGTCCGATCCCGCTCTCGCAGACCAGCCAATGGTGCCAGAGTACTGCGGTTCAGGGTTTAGGGTATCGGGCTTCAAGGCTTGCACTGTTTTCAGAGCTCTCCTTCAGGGTTCCGGGTTCGGGGTGTAGGGTTTTACAGGGTTGAGGGACTTATTATCATGCAGACGCCTGTCCTACTCAAACCAGCCATGCATGTCCGAGGCGCCGTCGTAGCCTCGAGCAGCGTCTGTGCTTGTGCGACCTGGCCCAGGTTGCTTTGGGGTTGAGGGGTTTCGGGTTTGGAGGTTCTCTTGGCTCACACTCGGACATTCCAGGCGAGGCATTTTTTGGCTTGAGTGGGTCAGGCGAGGTTTACGGTGGTGCGAGCCATATGGTCGTAGGTCGGCCTTGGTGAAAAACCGCTCATCTGCCGGGAAAGATCTGTTGAACACCAGACCTCATACCGTACAACCCCATACAAAAGGTAACACCCTACTAAACGATTACGGTCTCTCTCCCCTACCCGTTTCCCTTGCCTCCAATACGTAGTTCGGGACTTGAATAGATGTCAGTTTCGGGTAAAGCAGGATACACCACTCACTCTCGGACGATACCAGGCCAGGTCTGCAGAAATACTCGGTGCACAGAAACCCACCCACTCTGGAGCCTGGTCAGAGGTCCGATTCAAATCCTGTCGGAGCTCAGCAACCAAAGCTGCCTCGCATGGGAGGGGCGGAGGTTCGATTTGGGATTTCGAGCGCAGGGCGCTGGAATTGATCGAGGATAGATAATATATGGTGAGTAAGTAGCTTTCCCTGAACCCTAAAAATCATGGTGCAACACTACGGCGGGTGAGGCGTAATGAAGAGATTCAATCGACTGCAGGAGGATTGTCGCACCAGTATAAATACCCCATAAATACATAAATATATGTATATATATATATATATTACATACATACATACATACATACATACATACATACATACATACATGCATACATACATACTTACATACATACATACATACATACATACATGTATGGCATAGTATGGTATAGAATCTGATATGTATGCTTATTTTTGCAGCACAAGCTTCATGCCTGTCACAGTACGGGCGAGACGCTTACTATATATACTAGACCGCCGCCCCCGCGACTCAAAGACTATCAACCAACATCTGCGTCCATCCCGCGGCTTCATCCATACATGATGCCATCACCATGACCATGCCTCCCTGGCCGGGCCAAACACATCCGATGCGGCACTGATCGAGGAAACAATGGCCACACCCCTCACGTTGAGAGCTACTTGAAGGGAACAGCCCCTTTTCAGCTTGTCTGAAACAGGTGAAGTTGCCTTAGCGACATGGCTCTCGACCCCTCAATACACTTAGTTTTGACTACCCCTGCGGGCTCAGTGAGGCAAGGCCTGCTGTGCCAGCTGAGCTGTGTGGCCTTCCACATCCTGAGAAGGTCGCAAATTTAGGTTTAGGGTTTACGCTCTCACAACTCGGACAAGCCAGGCGAGGTTCCAAAGAATCAGGTCGGCGTGATACTAGTTCCAGGAGCCCAGATTTTAGGGTTTATTAGGGGTTTGATGTTTAAAAGGTCGAGTTGGCGTTTGTTGTTGTCAGGAGTTTTGCAGGCAAGCTCGCTGAGCAGATCACTCGGTGTCTCCGACCGAAGCAGCACACGCAGTTTGCATTGTCGGTGTCATTTTGAGGACAGCTCTAGCAACCATTGCCACATTACTTCTGTCCAGAATGAGCACCGAATGCCAAGTGCGAGCAGTTGCGTAGATGTCTTTCACACACCCGTTTGAATTGCTTGCTCCACACCCTGGCAGCCTCTCCATGTGTCTCGAAGACACATGGGCCGCAAAAAGCCCTATGCCCGAGTTGCTTTCTCTCTTCTGCTGCAGAACTAGGCGACCGTGGTTCAAAGCTGCCAAATCGGTCCGCTGTTGTGGTACTTTGAAACCCCTACGGATGCAAACGATTCTGGGAGAAAACAGCATCAAATTGCAACAAATCACCCACATCATGCACCAACTCATGACACACAGAACCTCGGACGGACAGAACCACACCCTCAGTCAAGCCTTCATTCACTGATCTAGGCCTTGAGCGCCCACGCATGCCCAAGCCCCTTCGGAACAGTCACCCGGCCTGGGAGACGGCACCTGATCCGGGCGTGCTTGGCTGTACTGACTGATGTGCTGGACTGGTTTAAACCTTCAATTTTCTTCTCATCCAGGCAAGTACTGGTATGTATCGCAACCCGACAGCTCAGAGCGCGGAAGGAGTGTACACAGTTCTACAAATTTGTGAAGAAGCTTACGTGGCTGCGGTTGACCTTCCGTGGCAGACTGTGAACTCATGTTCACTGCAGAAGGTTCGATCGAACGAACAGGGTTCAGACATCAATCTGCTGCTGTGGTGCTCATTGTTTCGGACAAGTTCCAGACGTACCTCAGCAGTGCGGCTCACCAAGCTGTCTCGAGCTTCCAAGTCATGCTCCTCCGCTTCATCTGAAAAGAATTATGTCCAGGTTAGATCGCATCATGCACCGCTATGTGGTAACCAAAACCAATCAGGCTCCCGCAAGCAACTGGAACTCACAACTTACAGTGACTGAGGAACCATTGGTCAACTCCATTCGCTGGGCATAGGGGCAAACAGAACACTAAACGCTAAACACTAAACTCGCTAACAGTGCGCCCTGCCTACCCTCCCACGCAAACTCCCGTGCCAGGAAGGTGCCGGTGGAGCTCATCCACAGTCTGCCCAAAAGGCTGAAGGATGCCTGGGAATCGAGCTTGTCAGTTCGAAAGCATCGTTGTGGAGGCTGTTACAAATGCTGCATCTTCTTTTCACTAGCAGTAGCACCCTGCTAGATTGCAGGCCTTCCTGTCTCATCTGGCTGGATTGGCAGGCAAAGCCGAGCATGGATGCATTGCAGGCTACAGTATGTGCCAGGCGGAGAATGTACAATCGGAGACTACATGCCCCTAGGCGCAACTCAACTTTGGCTTGACAGCTTAGGGGAGTGGGACGCAGCGAAGGAGAGACGAGGCGAGTGAGGCAAAGACAGAAAGAGAGAGAAAGAGAGAGCGAGCGAGACAGACACGTCGAGGAGAGTGATAGGGAGCCAGCTGGCTTCATGAGCACAAGAGCCCCCAGTAGCTGAAGGTACATGCCATACAAGGCTGCAAACACAAGGAGCATGGGTCGCGCGTGGCCGCTGTGGCAATGATATGCTGCAGACCCAAGCACTTGTCATGTATTTGCTCATGAAGCTGACCATGGAATCCTGCCAGCAGCGCATGTTACTGTACACTCAATTGCCCACGACTTGCCCACCCGAGTCCGACTATTGTGCGACTGGTGTTTCACGCAACATCGGATGATAGCTTTGCTGCTGCAACTTAGCCAAGTGCCAAACAGTAACATAATGTGGGTGTCCTTGAATGGACTATCGTAGCAAGTGTTTGGCATTGTTTGACCAACTAGCGGTGTTCGATCTGTCATTTTGAGGACGCGAACAGAGCAAGCCCTAAACCCATGCGATGTGGAGGCTGCTCTGAACCATGGTCTCTACAACGCGTCCCCATTACGATACCACGTGTATTTTGGGTCATGTAGCGCATCGAACAGGTCCTGTGCAATAGGCCAAACCACAAGGTGAGCATAGGTTCTACCACGAAGCGCGTTCAACCCGACGTTCAGAACCCGGGCTCAACATAGCGGCCAAGATCAGGGTGCTTATCTTCTCCATATACTGATCTTTTATCAGGGTTGCACATGCTGTTGCCCTCTTTTGTATGAGTAAGAATAATACCAGGAGCTCCCCTCGCACAGCACAGGATGAGGACTCAAACAATTACAATGAACCCCTTGCCAAGCATGTGGCTATGCGGCATCGCACATAGCAGCTCAGGGGAACCCAAGAAGGGCCCCTGTTGCACACGTATGCACATGTCAGGGTCCTCTCCCATCCCAGTCTCTGCCTGAGACGAGAAACTAAAGGCTCAGTATGCTTACTTGCTTGCGGGGCTGTTGATGTCTCTTTCAATAATTCAGGGGCTCTGGAGGGGTGATAAACTAGGAATCTCGTCTGACTGGCAGGCTGCTGCTACGACGCGGGCTCAGAACGAGGAATAGCCGTACCCTAGCAAACTCTCTTCATGCTCGGTGCAGTCTTACTCTGTCGGGATCATTGCTGTTGTCGTTCTAGCTAGTAGTCATCGTCGTGGTGGTAGTAGTAGTAGTATCGTCGTCGTGGTAAGTAGCAACAGGATGCAGATCTGCCCTTGACCCCTCAACACTTTCAGTAGCCTCTGTTCTCGGGTAAAACCGATACTCTGGACCCCTTACACACGCTACACCCCAAATCGCCTTTATGCTTCTGGGCTAAGCCTACACTGGCTGGCCTACACCCCAAACTTCAAAAGCCTAGGCCCAAACACTGCCTAAACCCTACATGTTCTGATTCATCTGCGCTGCGCACAAGGACATCGCAGTATCAGGCCTCGGCCCAGCTCGTTGAGCTTTCCATCGGGTCTTTGTTGCTTAAAGGCTTTGGGCTTTTCCTCAGACTCCCCGCGGGGCTTTGGGTAAGGGTTCAGGATTCACGTTCATCGTTACAGCACGGTACGTGCCGGGAGACTGCTAGGGGTCGGCATCGTGTATAGCCTACGGTTTCTTGTTTGATTCGCTGGGCTTCGGGACATGTTCAGAGCCGGATGCACGATTTTAAGAAGGTGTGCATCGCGGTAGCCGTGTGGTTGCATATCCCTGGTCGATGATCCCAGTATCATATATCTTTCTGTCGGCTTCCTCAGAAGTCGAACCGATTCAATCTGTTCGATCTTACAACAACCGTACCAGGGCATGAAGCTCACAACTCAGAAACATCCGATGTACCGATGCCCAAAAACAGCAGTGGCGAAAGCAGAGTTTTGCGATGTTTGGTCTGGTCAATGCCACCTGCTGCAGACTTGCTTTCCCTTAATTATGGTTCAAAAGCCTCTAGACTCTAGACATCAGATGCAAGGCGCAACAGGCTTGACACGATGGACGGGCAACCGTAAAGCCTAACTTGGGATGGCGTGGAAGAGCCGCTCGGTGAGTTTCACGGGCGGGGAAAGATCTTGTTGCCTTCTATATCGATGCTTTGCTTGCTCTACCTCCCACATACTGGTAGATGCAGTTAATGGGCAAGCTTGATTTGTCTTTTCACTTGTGTATTACACTGCAATAGCCGAGGCACTCGCAAATTCCGCTTCGTGTGCTGGCAGATGTCAGTGATTCAGAGTCTTGCATTGAAGCCCATGGTAGGTACCAACTGACTTGTATGGGTCTTATGTGCTTACTTAAAAACTCAAAGATTCCACTCGCACACATGCACGTACACATCGGTACGCACACACACACACACACACACCCAAGCACGCACGCACACGCGCACGCACACGCGCACGCACACGCACACGCACACGCGTGCAAGCACTCGTTCGCGGGCGTACGGTCATGTGCAGGTACATGTGTAAGATACGTTTGTGTGCACGGGCAAAGGTTGCTACATCAGCGCCTGATCGCGCCAGCTCGCATTCGTGCGCGGGTAACTAATTCCATTTTATTTGTATGTACGTCGGCAGAACGACGGCCTCGTGAACGAATCTGCGCTACATTACGCCCCGCTGCCCTGTACTTCTTGGTTTGAGGCACCTCCAGCCCAAATCGGCGAAGACGTGAATGAGGTCTCTGAAGTCAGGCGATTTTTCATAGATGTATTAATTTTGATTACATACTCCGTGTTCCATAACCACTGCTCTATAACAAGTCTCGTTAGTCATCGAATCAGAGAACACTTCGGGGTCGGTCTCTCAACATGTGGATGCTACATCCCTGAGTGTGGCAATCCTGAAGACATAAGTCTGAAACCTGAACAGTGCTAAGCAGTCTAGGAACCGGCTGAGAATTCGGTCGGTGCTGTCTCTGTGCGACCTTAGCAGACTGGCTGCGATTCGAGTCGGCAAGGGTTGGAGCAACCCCACATGGAGACATGGACACCTGTCAAGGCAGAAGATAAACCTGGGTTGGGCAGCACAGCTCCCTCAGCTCGATGGAAATGAACCCCAAATGAAGGACAACATGGCTCGTGAAGCGAAGCGTTGAAGAGCAGTACACACACACACACACCCACACACGTCAGCGATGGAGAGAAACGCAGCTGCTTACAGCCACCATCTTCGGGGGAGTTCGAAAGGCAACCGGATCAAGAACCTACTTATTCGTCCAAACCTGCCTCTGTGCAGTCTGGAACAATGCAGAATCTGCGCTTACTCAGTTAAAGATGGAAGCTTGTATAGCGTGAGTCCTCCCTCATAAAATTGGGCCCACAGTTTCTCGGGGACTACGCCTGAAACAATCCTGACAGGCAGTTGCTATCGCTCTTGCAAGGCATCCTGGGTTGAACTCGGAACACTCCCCAAAGCTCCAGAACATGTACGGATAAACAACCCAAAGCGGACAATACGCCCATGGGATATGCCCTTCTGCAACTATACCTGAGTCACACAGGCGGCCATCGCATGCAAAACCCCAGGCCTGAGACCCTAAACGTCTACACCCCATACAATCCTCATAAACCCCGCCCCACACACCCCTAAAGTCCTAAAGGCCCTGAATCCTGCAACTCCCAGACCCTGTGGCTCCGAATCCTCAGGCACAGGAGCATTCCAGTTCCAGGGCGCTCTAAAGGGCTGTTTTGCCGCTGGAGCTCAGGAAGGGCGCCTTTAGGGACTCGCACACTCCCTCGGGGCAGGCCTTTATAGGGTTTATTGGGCTACGATTCGAGGACGAGATCTTTAGGAGTTTGGGCGATGCGACAGGATAGGGCCAGCTTGCGTGGATGAGCGAGGATTCTTTCCGCACATCGGGCTGGAGCCTTGGACCGAAGATAGCACCAGCTAGAAAATTGAACCGTGACCTCTCCCTCTTCTCTTCCAACAGTGGCTCAGAGCATCTATGACAGTGGGACTGCAAAGTAGAATTCTTCAGTTTGTTCTCCCCTTTATGAGGCTGCTCAAGATTGCTTTGCCCAGTTCGTCTGCCGAAATCTAAACGACGATGGGACACGAAATGTGCAGCCGACAACCGTGCTTGGGTGACTGCGATGCTTGAACATGCAAAACCTTGCACATGATTCCAACTGTTGTGTCTGAAGAAAGCGGGTCTGTGCATGTCCGGACGTGCCGATTCGATTAAGTCCATGTACGCTATCGTACGCCACCCGAAATCACTCGGTCGCAGCTTAAGGCACGTACTTGGGGGTTGTCATACGGATCTCCACGTGCTTGCATGGCGAGCGACAATTGCAACACAAGCATTTAGATTCACCCATGGCAAGCTACACATGTCACGGCTGTTGTTGCAAACATCAGCCTGACACATCTCACAAGTTGTGCAGCATCCGTTGCACACCCTTACTTTTGTAACTCGTCTCAACTTTGCCGCCTGCCTCCGGAGGCTCGTGCGACTTACTGCCGCCTTTCGTCCTCACCCTCTTATCTGTAGTGCTGCTTCTCTGAATAACTAGAACTGGGTTGTGGGTAGATGACAGTAGAATCATACAAAGGAGCCCTACGGAATGATGTAACTCTGCCGGCTTCTATCGTACATGCCCGCAGCAGTCTCCTACACCAAACAATCGTCCCGAGCTGCCTGCGATGTCATGGCTAGATGCATCAGGTCCTCGGTGCAAGGGTTTAGGTTTGGGGTTGACGGTTTAAAGGACCTCAGCACCATTTCTGCAAGCGAAGTCTTCATGCAGCACTGTAAAGACTTTCTGGATCTGTCGCGAAGAGCAGTCAGGTGCATATATGTGTGCATACATGTATGTGTACACCCTCAATTCACCAAAAAAGACACAGAAATAACTGTAAGACAAAACAACAAACCAAACTCTACATGAACAGAGATGTCAACAACATGCACAAATGCAAACATACTGAGATCATGGGATATATGATATATGCCAAACGGAAAATCAACATCATAAACCGTACAGGTGTATATATATATATATATGTGTGTGTGTGTGTATATATATATATATATCTTTTTTATGTACATATACACATACACATACATCTATACATAAACATGTATCCATTTCCGTATCCACATCCATACTCCTGCGACGATACGCAATTACATTTACATATATACATATACACATACACTTACATATATTAGTGCGGTGACATTTGCGGTGTGCTGTCGCTAACAAGGCACCGATTCTGTTTACACTTATGAAGTGTTTTCGGGTTTTGACCCTACACCCTAGACCATTAACCCTACAACCCAAATCCTAAGCCCCGAACCCAAGCCCCATGGCTTCGACTCCGAGAGGGCTGGTTTAAACCCCACAAGCCTCGGGAGCAGTCGAAGCCCTGCTATACGATGAACACGATGACGCTTTATTTGTTCAGGTTTCAGTCCAGACTTGGTTCGGGGTTGTGTTGGGCCTGCTTCTTGGCTTGGTCTAGAAGGGGAGACAATTTGCATGGCCATAAACCCTTAACCTTGAACCTCAAGACCCGAACCGCAAACCCTGAACCCTAAAACCTACAGCGGCCAGGTAGCTCGGAGCATCCGGGTAATCGGCATCATCCATGCCGAGTCCTCCGCAGGTCAACTTAGTTGATTTCGCTCCACATCGCAAGCCCAGCATTCACCCAAGGCCGCAGTCGATACGTCAGCAGTCAGAGGGGACTCAACGGCAAGCGACCCCAGCCTCTGTGTGATATGAGGGCACGCATTCGGAGCCAACAACAACAAACCAGCTACCTTGCACATTGGCTGCATAACACTGCGTGGGGTATGCCAGTAAGTCCGCACGAGCAAAAAATCCGGTTTCGACTCAGACTGTTGCCTCGTGTCCGTAACTTCTTTAAACACTGGAAGCAGCTTTCAGCTGCCTTGGTGCACGATACAGCCTTCCAGCACCGGATATGCCAACTCTGTGAACTTTTGACCGGCAGTGAAACCCTTCAACTAGAAAGGACATTTGCGGAGCTGGAAACTTCAAGAAAAATGTCACATGTTTCCTTACGTTTTACTATATTGTTATACTATATGCTATATATTTTAAATACAATATTACCCCTCAGAGGCTGCGGCTTCACCTGGACTACTGAACGGGTGGCATGCACTACGGGAGGGAAAACCTTTCACTACGAAGGAGGACCCTTGTGAAGCAGAAGCATGCCTTGAAGTGGAACGTATTAAGCCCTATGAACCCTAAAGCGAGAGAGGAACACCCTACTTCGACTTCAAAGTTGCTGCACGTCCCTGAAGCAGTACCGCTGAAACAGCATTTCGCCGCTGGTGCAGCTTTGGGGCACGCTACAGCGTTCCAGAACCAGAGATGCTATCGCTCCAGCCGCCCAAAACAGCGAAACTTTAGAAATCGAAAAAACCCGAGGAGCTGGAAACTTGCATGTTCAGATCTTCGGTGCTTGCAAGGGCTTCTGTAGCTACAGTATAGCCAGCATTCTGAGCTCAAAAATGACACTGAACTTTTATGCTTAGCCCATGAAACTTGAAGTAGACATGAAGTAGCTTCAACTGCTTCTGCAAGAGCCAGAACTGCTTCAAGTAAGGCATCCAAAGACCCCGCGAGCCGAATCTTCTTAAATTGGGGTCTGTTCCACGATAGCTCCCTTTTCTGACTTTTTCTTGAAAGCTTTAGGACCTGTTGGGATAGCTTGTTGTACTGAGGACCTCCTCTGATCGGAACAAGCCCCAGGTGCATAGCTGCAACTTCTTGTTTCGTAAACAAATGGCATGGCTGCCCGAGGGCGTAGGATGGAGAAAGAATCCATCTACACAGCAGTTCCGAGACTGTGCCGGAAGGCCCAGCTGTCGCAGCCGGACGAGTCTATAAAGAAAGTGCGACATGTGGAATCTGGCCTGCCTGACAAGTCCGCTTCTGCTGACGGCGTGCCACGGTAATGACAATTTGCGGTGCTAGCACTCACCACTAACCGATGCAGTACTGCTGCGCACAGATGATATCTTAAGCCGCAAGCCACGTGAATACGATTCAGGATCTACATTCTCACCACTCGGTCCAGGATTTAGCGTTAAGAACTGTGAACTGGTGTCTTTGTTCAACATGCCTTTCGACAGCACGAGCCATATGGCATCCACTTCGTGACGGCATCCCTGGCACAAGACTTCGGGCCGAGGCTCCTCAACAGGGTCTATAGGGTTTAGTCCGCGGGGTTTAGGGTTTAGGGATTTAGGGTCGACGGACACCCCCCAAAACCTGAACTCAATGCCGTCCTCTGCCCTCGCCAGCTGGAGATCCCAGGTCAGTCTCCACCTTTCAGATCCATGCCACAAGAGAACATTGCAACACTTAGCATGGACAAGAACAAATCTGAAGGCAAAAAGCAGAAACTGTCAACACTGCTGTTGTTGTTGCTGTTGCAACGGTAGCGCAGTGGCGAGGTAGTACAGGCGTATCAGTAGAAGTTGTTGCAGTAAAGGTAATAGTCATCCCAGTGGAAGGCTTGAAGGTCCAAGCCACAAACGTGCTGACCGACGGATGCTGCTGCTGCTGCTGCTGCAGGAGCCACTGCAAAGAAAAGAGACAGGTGTGCAAAAAGAGTGCATCCAAATGACCCACCACCGCCACCACCACCACCACCACCAGCAGCACCACCACCACCGCTTCTTGTGACCATCATATCACAAATGCCACTAAATGCCAATGCTGAAAAACAGGTGGTGCCACATGCTAGCTATGACTTTGATACAGCCTAAACCTAAACTGCATCTATGACATGTCGCCTAGAGTCTAGAGTCTAGCTGCTGCAGCTCACGACTATAATTCCTCCCATTGAGGCCAGAAACACCTGGACCGCACCAAGGCAAAGACCGCAAACGGGCGACCAATGCACGAAACAAATGCTGTTGATCCAATCGCCAAACAAAGCTATGATGGGGCTTAACTCGGCATGCATGTATGACCTACCGGCATAAATACTTATATACTTTCGATATTTGCTTACACTGCATTGCATGATTCCGCACGCCCATCGCGCCCGAATCGACTCTCTAACCCCTACGCCCAGCAGCTGAACGAGATTTGTAGTTTGCGTTGCAAGATGAAGTGTTTGTCGCCTCCCGGCGGGCAAGGACGAACCTATTAGGGTTTGGGGTTGGTGGTGGCCCCCTGCCAGCACGCACCCTAGTTTCTTTCCGTGGCCTCGGGAAGGCCATCCTTCAGAGTGAGGTCGGCGGGGGCGTCGGCCATTGCGGCTGCGTCGGTGCGAGGCCAAGAGATCTGCAGCTTTCTGGGGCTCCAAATAGCCCAAAGTAGGTACAACGAATGCACTGTTATTGGAGACCAAAAGTAGTGTTTGTATACTTGGAGGCTGAGGGTGAAGCAGCCAGGCCTCTTCAAAGCCTCGATTTTCCAAGCCCCAGGAAGATAATGTAACGAGACAGGAGGTATCTTACCTACTGTTTTGATTTTGGCCCCGATAGGAAGCAAGCAACATGATGCTCTTGCAAATACCATCGTCCAAACCGCGTGGAGGTATAGAAAAGACACCGATTGTCGCGACTTTGAGCTGCAAAGCGACTGGTCTGAGGATCTCCGCATGTTACTCGCGCCCTTTGCTGAGCCGAACGGGCAACGCAGCATGGTTTGGACCGTCTGGTTTTCCGACTGGCTTGTTGAAAGTTAGGACCGTGTACTTTGAGGATGTTGCTGTTTGGTCATGCCCTACCAAGAACAATGATAATGGTGGCCGAGGCAACCCCGACCAGGGAAAAGCCCAGCCAAGTTGGCTTTCAATGCGTCATAACCGATGAGGTCCAAAAAACATCGCAAGCTCTGAGAGGCTCCAGACTCATCTTCGCAATCTCTATAAAGGCTACGAGTCCGACTGCGTAATTTCGAATGGATCGGATTGCCTGATTCGAGCCATTGGGATCCAGTGCGGGCTTCGACCTGTCTTTCCTGCACCAAACCACTGGGTTTTGACACCGAAATTCACAAATCGTGCGGTTTCTTCTGCCTCCTGAAAGGTACAGTCAAGCACTATTTATCCACTTTCCCGACGCCCTGATCATGAGACCCAGCATGTCTGTTAGATGCAGTGTTCCGAGGCCCTCAACATGATAGCGAGCATTCCAAGCCTGAAACCCACCACCAGCACCTGCACTCACACCACCACCTCCACCACCTTAGCCCTTGGGTGCGATGCTCCAGCTATCCCGGGCTTCGCGCCGTGCTGCGGTCATGTCCTCGTCAACTTGAGGGCGAGCTCAAAAAACGTGACATGATGCAGTCTCTGGCCATGTCATAGGGCATCAACAAGAGGTCCTTAATGCACTTCACTAACCCGAACCACCGCACGGTCAAAATCCTCAGGTTGTTCAGCAGCTCGGTCGAAGGCGAATGCCATAGAGCTAAGAAGTCTGAGCTGGCTGGAATAGTTGGTTGTCTTCCCCACAACTGCCGTAGCTAAGGTATGAAATTAGGCCCGTAGCAATGCTTCGAGGCGCTAGCAGTGTCAAGTGCTGGATTATAAGTGCCCCGAGACTTCAGCCCTGAATGCCTGAAGCAGAACGGTGGCCAAAGGCCAGCGGACAGCACCAATCGCAGCTCCGTAACCTTGCTCTCTCAAGCGAGGAGATTGCGCTGACGTGTCCGCATATTGAGTCTCTCGCTTGCAAGCGCACCGAACAAGGAGCCGACTTTGCAATGTGCAAAGGTGGCCTCTTCATTCTGGACCCTCTAACCCTCTCGCAACTAAACTTCCAGATATCGGAGGCTATCCTTGAAGCAGAAGCATAGATACATGAGTACACAGTCATTGATGCCACACACACGAAAACAACAAACCAAAATACACACAAGCAAGCAAACATACCGACGGAGAGACAACCGGATGCAAACGCACTCAGTGGAAACATATAACGACTAAGCCAAGTCTGCAATTGTATGTGCAAGCTACTATGCATGTAAGCATGCATGTAAGCAAGTGTGTATGTGCGCATGTATGTATGTGCGCATGTATGCCGGTATGCCTGTATGCATGTATGTATGTATGTATGTATGTATGTATGTAGGGTACCCCCACCCTAATGGTGCGGTCTGGAGGCACGCGAAGAACCTACCTTTGGCCTGGAATCCTTCCAACTGCTGTGGGCTCGGGATCTCGATATCATGGCGGCATCTCAAGAATGCCAACCGTTGCTTACCAAACCCCGACACACCCACACCAGCAGTGGGTATTGCGGCGGACAGTTCCATGCATACCATAGCATTGGGGAGGGAGGGGGGAGAGGCTTAGCAACGCTGCTTGCAATCAATCAATCAAAAAGCAAATAAACAAAAATCTGTATACATATATATATATATATAGAATATGTATGTCTATGTGTGTATATGTCTGTGTATATATATAGATGACAAATGTGAATATACATATAATAACAATATATAACAACAATGATACACTAGTCATTCTATTTATTGTTATTGTTGTTGCTAAATTATTACCTACAAACCCTGCTGCAGGAGTCAATGTGCTGAGGATCCGGCAGGTGGCGTTTGCTCGAATTGTCGATCGCCTGGCCACAAAGGTTTACGGCGCGTGCTATCAGAGAAGCGACAGAGCCACAGGGGAGAAAACCGTGCGCGACTGTGATACGGACCGGTGGGCATACTTACTTCTGTTTTCGTCGGTTTCGCCTGGATTACTGCTACCACTATCAGCACAAAGAATGGCTGCCAGAGACTACGTTTGAAGTCTGTGCACGACTCCAAGTTGTGAGAATCCCCCAACCCTCAAGACACGGCCATCCATCGCGGAATAGCGTAGGTCCGAAGGAGAAGCAACGAATGAACAACAGTGAAGCCAGCATCATCGACGGAAAATACTGTCCCGTTCTATAAAAACCCCATAGTCGATCAAGGCGATTTTTTACGGGTGTGGGAAATCAGCATTTAGGAGACTAGCCAGTTCACAGCATAACGCCGCATTGAAGGTCTCCCCGAGCCAGCTTTAATAGCAACACGTTGTTTCGAGTTTTGCTTAAATCCTTCAACCGCTCGACAAGTCAGCTGCTACTTGGGTTCGCAAGGTAAAGATGCGTCTCAGGCTAAAGGCTCTGATCGTTCGGAAGGCCAGTTGTTGCGCACCCCCTCGTTTGCTCTAGACACGATTCATGCCATACAACAGACAGCATACAACAATCACCTCTTTGGGTTCTAAACTACAACCTTCGAATCGTACATGGCTTGGACAATGGTTCTTGCAATGGTGCGGTCATGGAGTACCAAACAAGAGGTAGCGCGGCTGCAGTTGTGCTGCAGCCTTGGGTCTCGATTTTCTTCACCACCCAAAGTGCTAAATACAAATCTGGTTACAAGTGTCCCCTGCACTGTTGCATGCTGTGCACGTGCCGCGATCGAAGTAAACCCACATCAAAGAAAATAACCTCATCATTCACCGCAGCCTCATCGATTCCAGCAATGCCAGCGCACTCCTGGAACCAGATCAGGCACAACTCGTCAGTGGGCTTTGGCACAGTCCAAGCAGGCCAACGTGCTACCCCTAACCCCTTCCACCGAAACTCAGCGCAAACCCGGCGAAAAGCATGAGGACGTCGGCGAGGCTCCAACCGGTATCAGGCTCAGGGCTGACTCCAGCTTGAAGGCTCGAAGTAGCGTACACGGCGGGTCGGATGGGCCAATTCTTAATTCTGACCATTTGCACCGATCCAGAAGCACAAGGTTTAGATCCACAGGGCTTTTTCGACAGTCATGGCACAAAAATTGACAAAAACTGGCAAACAAAGACACATAGTGACAAAAAACGTTAAAAAGGGACAATGACAATAATAGACAAATCCGGACAAATAGAGACAAATCCAGACAAAGACAGACAAATACAAATACAAACAAACAATTGTTTTCTATATATGCTAGGCAAAAAGGCTTTTTTTTCTCACAAAACGTTGAAAAAAAAAGTTTTCAAAAGTTTCTAAAATATTTCAAAAACTTTCAGTTTTGTATAAAGAAAGAAGCTCGATGATGTACAGGATGAAGAAGACCTGGCAAAGGGTGTTGTTCATCGATGAAAGCAAGGTTTTGCATTATCGAAGATGTGCGAAGCACTCTTTTTTCAACCAGGTCTGCAACTGTGGTTTTGAAGTGCGAAACCAGCCACAGGTATCTAAAACAGGAAAGAATTATTTTACGTTTTTTGGATACGGGTTCAGATACGATATAACTGAAATAACGCTACGATTGGGACGCACGCCCAAACTAGGGATACACATTCGATACAGGATCTCATGCGATTTGGATGCACACCAAAACTAGGGATA
>CAJNDV010034440.1:283545-308539 GCA_905221635.1 Symbiodinium sp. CCMP2456 | reverse complement strand
TACTACTACTACTACTACTATTCCTTAGACTACGAACTACGAGGACGACTGCTACGATGACTATTACTACTGCTGCTCGTACGGCGCTACATTCCTGCTAGAGTCCGCTAGAGCTCATCCTCCACCACTGCCGCTGCCACCACAACTCTTAGTCCTATGCCCAGTCCGCCCACAAGGCTTCCCACTTCTACTGGTGCAACAGGCTCAAATAAGAGTGCTGACTGCTGCACTTCGTGAGGTCATGGATTGTCGAAGAAATAAACCGCCAACCCCATTGCTGCACGACGGCGGCCTGCGCATCATCAGCATCATCATCAACCCCAAAGCTATAAGTTCTAAACCCTACTGACTTCTAACAACACCGTGAAGTCTTATCAACTCATCGGATAAAGCCCAGGCCAACAATCGCAACCCATAACAACGTCATTTTTGTTATCACATTGCCGCCACCGCCACCGCCACCACGATGACTTCTACCATTCCTACTCCTCGTGCCAAAATGACGACCGAACCACTGGTCTGTGATCATGTCAATGTTGCCGGTATGCTGTATCTGCTATGTCAGCTATGTCGTGGCCGATCATGCCCTGACCTCACCATCACCACCAGCACCAGCAGCAGCACCACCAGCAATGCGAACACCACCGCCCCCGCCAGCAGCAGCAGCAGCAGTAGCAGCAGCAGCCGCAGCTGCAGCAGCAGCACAGCAGCAGCAGCAGCAACAGCTGCAGCAGCAGCAGGAGCAGGAGCAAGAGCAAGAGCAGCAATAACAATAATAGCAATACTCATCCTAATAATTCCCGAGGCCCCGGTAGCCTTCTTCTGCATAGCCGACATCTTCCCTGGTGCTGGGTGCCAGGCGGTGCTGAAGAAATCGATGCCAAACCAACCTCGGGCCTCAGAAAATGGGAGCAACAAGTGCGATCCATCGAGGAGACGCCCTAGCTTCAGAACGCCGAGAGATTGGGGCTTGTGGCTCTTAGGGACTTAGTTTTTGTTTCGAACGACCCTTTTCCACTCGCTGTCTTTTTTCCAGGTTTGATTCAAATCTTCAGCTGCTTTCATTTTCCTGCCAATGCCAGAAACCTCAAAATCTGACTGCAGCTAAAAGGCGTAGACAAGGGCGATGGCTCGCCTGCCAAGGGAGCGATTACTTGTGAGGGTTAAGGGCCTCGTTTAAGCTGGAACAAGACTCAGATTAGTATAGGGACTTGAAAAATACAAATCCAGCTATCAAAGCCCCTACAATATGTATGAGCGCCACCGTGACGGCCCTCTCACCGTCTGATGGAGCCTAGCTCTGCGAACCGGCCAAAATTCTTGAACAGATCTAAGTCGAAGTGTTTGAAGTTTCTCAGTCCTGAACCTTGCAGATACTTTTATTTGATCTGAGTCTAGACACAGGCAAGAGACTCTTGCTATTGTGCACTTTGGGGTTTAATGTTTATGCCAGAGGGTCCGGTAGTAGGAGAAGTATCAACCAAGCGACCGACTCGAGTCCAACAAGACATGAAACAAAGCCGCCACGTTGGCAGTTTCAGCTGCAAGCCTTGTTTTCGTTTGTTGAAAACCCTTTAGCCAACTGCTGAAAGCCTTGTAGAGCCCTCTAAATTAAAGTGTCTTTGCGGTTCCTTATTGTACCTGCGCGGGATCTTACATCTACGCAGCAAGCCAGATGGACCCTCTCTTTGGCGGATGGAGGGTGAAGCACATATAGATGCAGGAGGTTAGAGCTTCGGGCTCGGGCTTAGCCCAGCCCCTAAACCTTCAATCAATAAGTACCTTGAAACCGTAGGCGGTAGTCGCTGGAGTTCCGTTTCTCGCCCATGATGAAGATCGGCCTCTGATCTGCCCTTTTGAATTCAACCCTATCCCACCTGTCGCGGATCAACGCATCTGGCCGACTGCCATCATCATCAACTTGGATCGCTGTGTTGAAGTTGGCAACGATGTCGATGCCTGGGTGCCAGTTTGGAGGTTTAGGAATTCACGAGAACCAGGTAAAAGGCTTTCGCCGCAGACAGCGGTGTTCCGGGTTCAACGTGTAGCGCTTATGCATCTGCCCGACGTGACCAGGCAGGGAGCAGTCGGCTCAGGCCAAGATGTTCGACTCAACAGAAAGCAATAGCTGAGAGCTCTTGCTCTCGCAAAGCCACCTAATGCACACCAGCACCCTTTTCTCTTGGGCACAATTGGAACGCCCCGCGAGTAAATGGAAAGGGTGCGAGCAAGCCACTGTCCCACTGTGAGATGTGTTCGTGGCGGCCATGAAAATACAGAGGAAACCAAAAAAGACAATACACCGCGAGAGATGCTGGAGACAGTCAGTAGGGGTGGTGGCGATGACCAGTCACAAATGATGATCTCGAAAACGGTCACGACCATGACATTCGGCGTGTCGCGACTGCACCACAAAGTTTGCTTTCTTTTCATGCTGACCGCCACGATCGTTTGTTGTCTTTTTGCCTGATGATAATTGGAGCACGAGCGGACGGTCACAGAGGTACCTATGATGTGAGCACGTAGAAGTAGAAGCAGCGTGCATCGTGGCCGTCGGGCTGGCGACGGAAATGTGGTCTTGAAGAGCGCCGGGCAGGGAGTCGGTGACTAGTGGGCCTAGTGGGTAGGCGAATGAACCTGTACTGTAAGTAAGTGTGTCATTGCATGAGTCAGTCGCACATGCTGAAGCAAAACGGATTGATTCGGGTTAGCACTCGCCCACGGATCCGTGCGCTCCGTTAAGGCCCCGACCGAAAAGGATCGTTGTCCACCAAAACCAAAATTCGTCGAAGCCGTCCTGCTTGTCATTCCTCAGTCAGTGTCAGGACTGCACACCGCCTCTCAGGAGGGGAAGCTCTTTGGAGTCCACCCCGGGAGACGAACTGAGCACAAAGCCTCTGCTATCGGGCTCTCGAGAATCACCCACAACATGCAGCAGCTGTTTGGACATCAAGACAAAGCAGAAACTTTGCCACCACGTTCAACTTCGCAACTACAGTGGCACCAGCCTGTCTTCCAGGAGGCCCCTCACTGTCCCTTAGCCCAAACGCCTTGCAAGAACGAACTTCCTCTGACATGTGATTTAAAGGAAAGTGTCTTGAACGCGAGCTGGAAGGGGAGGATCAATGCGTCGGCCAGGACAACGAACATGACCTTGCGTGTTGCAGCAGAAGAGTCACCCAAACGGAGAAGCATCACTATGTTAGGTCATGAGAGGAATCGCGTTGCGTCCCATGCCGTACCGCAGCTGCAGCCCAAGTCGCGAAGAAGTCCCAGAATAGCTTTGTACCCCAGCGCGGATCGATCAAGCAGCCTAAGCCAGCAGGACAAGCTCGACTCGACAACCGTCTCAACCTAACAGTGTAGCACTAGTAGCAGCAATTGTCAAGAAATTCGACTGGACGATCGCCACAGTTCGTAGCACCACTGGCAACAAAGGTGATTACATTCGACTGGACTATGCCCACAGGCCACATGGCAGGCACTTCTTTGTGAGCTTCACTCACGAGAAAACATGCCATTGTGCTACACCGAAGGCACCATGGGTTGCGCTGCCGCCACCAGTAGCCTCACGTGTCTGTCATGGCTCGGATATGTTAAAAAGAACCGTCTGGCATTCCCCAGTCATCTGTAAAAGAAACTGCTCCGCAAACGCGGGAGTCATGGATGTCTCTTGCTTGCAGAACAAACCCGACTGAACACAGCGATCTATCCCTTCAGGCCCAGGTCCCCCACAATCATGCAATCCCAAATACTGACCTACATGACTACATCGCTATTACCCTAAATCCGCATACCTGAGGATTAGGTGCTTTGGACCCCGGGGGATGGTGGCACCCTGGAAAATACTGAAGACCCCTTGTGCGGCCATGGACGTCATTCCGAAGATGTCCTCAGATACCAAGAAGCAATGACATGGCTTGGTGCGGGCTTGACAAGCTCGGGGCTCAGGTGCTTGAAAGGCTCTCGAGGCTTGCATAAGACACGGTCTTCTCAAGCATATGCCACTGCCCTACACATTAGATTCTAGATCCTGAAGACCGGCTGGATGAAGCAAACACCAAGGCCTGTGAATCCTCTTCAGGTTTGGGCTACCTGGAATTTCCTTGTCCATGCACTTTGCCACCAGCAGGCCCGCCGTCACACATTCAGCATCTGTCTGGCTAGATGCAGGCAGGCCACCATATCGGCTAGGGCTCTTCGACTCAATGTGTCCTGTTAGGGTGTAGAATGTGGAAGTCGAGAACACACGTGAAGAGGATGGCGCAGGCTTACACGGTGAAGACATCCCGTACATGTGCACAGGAGCCTTTGGGGGCAAGAGCCGTGAGCCGCAGCCTATTCCCGGCCCTCATCTGTGGTGTCGGTGGCTGAGAGGTCACGAACTGCAAAAGATCCACTTCTTACAGTTACAGTCTATGGTGCAGAGTTCAGGGTCCGCTAGTTGCTGCCACTCCAACTTACAAGAAACAACTTCTTTCCGGCTTCGAGAGGGCGAAGCCGAAACCGTGACCGTCCAAACCGCCGGACGTGGGTTGGGAAAGACCGTAAGCACGAACGTGTAAGTACAACTACTGCACATACAACCCTGAGGGTCCATGTACCCAAACAGTATATACTTTGACCCCAAAGAACCTACATAGGGACTACTTCATAAGGCCAAAGTATATACTATTTGAGTACATGGACCCTTATAGGGCAGCAAAACATCAGCGGCTGCACCAACACAAAAACCGGGCTTGTCCAAGGTTTCGGGCTTTGGAATTTGGGGTGATAGCCTCAAATCCCGACTGGAGGGTATAGTTGGTTGGGGCTTTGATTGCAGGTCGTGGTCTGGCTAGACTTGAGTCAAGTTGCGAATAAGGGCTTCGGGGGTGACGGTGACAGGGGACCAGGGTTTTCATAATTCGGGAAACGAAGCAAGCTGTTTCCGTTGAAGACTTGATGTAGGCTCCATAGGCTGTTCGGATCGTGAAGGTGCAGGCGTTCAGCAGGGGAGCCGTGAAGGATGTGAGGGGCGTGCTCTTTCCATTTGAGGTCTTGGCTAGGCTCGGTTTAGAAGCTTTGGTTTATGTATTAAACTAATTAATCACATTAGTTAGGTCATTAGCAGGGACCGCGAGGCAGCACGCCCTTCACAGCTTCGACCCCTAAAGCCCCAAAACCCAGAACAAAACGGCAAGTTAAATCCTTGTACAGCAGCATGACCCCCCCATCGTATCTCCTATCACAGTCCTTCTGGTCCCCCTTGCCCTCCAAGAACCCTAACCCTTAGAGAAACCCTCAAAGTATTCCCTAAACCCTAAACCCTAGACCCTAAACCCTAAACCCTGAACCCTAAACCCTAAACCCTATAGACCCTAAATCCTAAACCCTCCTCAATCTATTCCTAAAAGAGTCTTACAGGCCGACCTCTGAGGCTCCGTGACGAGGTCACGGCACGAAGGGCCGGAGCTTTGGGTGACTTCTCCTGGGACCCGGGGTTGGATGGGGCTTGGGGTTCAGGGGTTCAGGCTTTTTGTTCCTCCTTAGCAAGAAGGAGCTCTTTTTGCAGGGTTCAGGGGTTCTTTTTTGCCTCCTACCTAGCAAGGACAAGCCCGCATTGCAGGGTAAAGTGCTGTCTGTGTCAAGCAGGCATACCTCATATTAAGAGGTTCGTTCAGGGTTTTGGGATTAAGGGTTTATTAACTAGGAGTTTCTGGAACTGCCCAAGCAGTGGCCGAACCTCCGTGGTTTGGGGAGTTTTGGGGTTGTCTGGGGCAGGGCGAGGGCGTTTCCCCCAAGTGCTCTTCTTGCTTTGAAGCTCTTTTCCCTCTCCCAAACAAGCGTCCAGAAGCCCTAGGGGGTGTATTTAGGGCTTAGGGTTGAGGAGCCTCGGTCCATCTGAGGGTTACAACAAGGGTACCGATTTGGGGTTGAGGGTTTGGGGCGTAGGTTTCGGGGTTTCGGGGGCTCGGGGTTTCGAGATAGCTCAGAGATTTAAGAATTCTGTTCTGAAGCATCCGAGCGGGATGTGGGTGGCAACACCTGTAGGGGAAGCTTCGAGGCTAGTTCAGCATACTCGGAGTTAAGGGCATGGATGAAGAAATCGTGTAATGTGGAGACTGTACGAGTATCTCAATTAGTCGAAGAAAACCTGGAGCGGGAGAAAGGACATGAACCCCAGAACAACGATTTCCGGAACAACATGCTGAGCAAGCATGACAGCCCTGCACCCGTAACACAAGCCCTGGCTCAGAGGCATCCTGACGTGCCCCTGTCCCATTGTTGCGGCTGACGGGGTATGAGGCTTGAGATTTTCTGCGTGCCGAAGAGGCCGAGATAACTGGCATCCGGCTATGACGCTTACTTGAGCGACAAAACGTTCAAAGCATGTCCGTATGCCAATATCTATCTACCTTTTCACAAGGGACTCTGCTGCTGCCCTTACTGCCCAGCTTGACCTATCTATCTACCTATATCTAGAGACCCCTCTACCTATCTGTGTAAACATGTCAACATGTGTATGTATGTCTATACGCACATACATACATACATACATACATACATACATACATACATAATATGTACGTAGCTGCAGATGTAACGACAGAATGCCAGACTTTACGCGTCTCTCTGTTACAGTTATGCTCCCACAAGGCCCTGCGCAAAACGTACTTCGACCGGGCAGCACTCGAAACGGCCACCATCGCACCCTGGAGAGGGATCAGGGATTTGGGTCGTTTCATGGATGCAGAGCCTGTGGCTGATTGGACACATCCGCCAAACATAGGTAAACCAATGTCCAATGACCACAAGTGATAGCAAACGTGCTACAGCAGCCGAGAGCATCAGCTGTGAATATACATCGGCAACAGCACAGCGGCTGCCGCAGAGACAAGAAACATGATACCGTACCAGGTGCAGATGTGTCAGTCACATCGCACTCTGATCTTCAACCGAAAACCTATCTTAATAGTCTTGATGCCGATGCATCCTCAACCGGGGATTTGCGTGACTGCATTCGGTATATAATGACCGATGGCCTATTATGTCGGCCTGCTGCTACTGCTACAGTACATCATGCCCCGACAGGCATCAACTGAATCCTTCAGAGCTTCTGCTTGCGTAAAGCTTGCGACATCTATAATCATGTTGTGTTCGGTGCCTTATAATGCTATAATGCTACAGATATAGTATGATATAGTCCTTAGAAAATCATGAGATCCATGACCACACCGTGTTCCCAATTATCCCCACTTGTGGCTATGAAACATGAACCTCTTTTCCTCCACAAGCCCAAACGCTAAGATGGTGCTGTCTGGCTCGTGGGGAAATATATGAACAATTCAATGCGGAGCAACTCCAAAGAATCACGACCAAAGATTCAGCAGCCCCTTCTCCGCCTCGTCTTCGTTCGCTTGCTTGTCACCCGGCTTGTCCCATGTGGAGACGTTGGTGGCGCTGTTGTAATAATACTTTCTGCCTGCGAAGGTAAAAGGGGGGTTTTCTTGAACTCCGGATACTCGCCTTGAGCTGCACAATCCGGTTGTGCTCTGGGGGCGAGCAGAACAACTCTCCCAGGGGTTTGTAACTTGGACTATCGATGCCAAGTCACAGGTTGCATCCAAGCTTCAGTATAGGACAAGTCACGCAAACGGGTTATACCCAAAACCCGATGCTGAAGCAGCAGAAAGCCTTCCAGCGCCTTCGCTTGTAAGAACAATGAGGGTACCAATACGTAGTAGTAAGGTTCATACCAGTTCATACCCATTCCCATCCAGAGTCGGCCTGGACTCGTAGCACAAAAGCGCTGACAATGGAAAACAGAAACATCAGGGCCTAAGGCGATGAGCCCTTTCCGTTAAAGCCTCTGCAAATCCGTAGAACTTAGTTGCTCATTTAACTCCATGGATCTAGGATCTAGGAGGCTCAGATATCAGGGCATCAAGTGTTCATGCAGGGCTGCTCGGCACAACCCTCGTAAACTCATTTTTACGTTTCGAAAATCATCCTCAGAGGCCCGTTGAAATCCTTGAGAACCCAGAGTCACTTGGCAGTAACCCCTACATGTTCGAGGGTTTAAGCTTTTTGGTACCGTCAGCATCATCAGCAGCATCACCATCATCAGCATGCAAAGGCCAACGATGTCGTCATCAACCCACCCCCCCAAGGTAAAAACACACATAGTACTAAACGATAGCCCATACTCGTGCACCAATGGATCCCAAAACGCCCCAAGACCACACCAAGCCTAAAGCTAAAACAGGCCATGAGCCCTAACACCCTTTCGGAATGGAAGCGCCGAGAGTTTGCCTGAAGGGGCCCTATGTTCGGACCAAGGAAAGCAGCCGTCCTCCTGGGGGTGCATCGCTTGGGCTTGGCTGTGGCGAATCAGGTGGGTTCAGGGGGTAACGGGTTGGGTTTTCGAATTCCCGGCGGCCGCAAGAAGCATTTGGGGCTTTCTGCAGGTGCGAGGATTCTGCTCCGATGCTTCTGGAGTGGGCCTGGGGGAATAACGAGCTTTCACGCCAACACTCGCAAGCCTAGGGTCCTGCCACGAGGCTTTCTCAAAGGGGTCTCATGCTTGGAGTTTACGGCATCATTCGGGGTTCCCTTTTTTTGAACACAGACTCTGCCAATCAGCTGGGAAGCAGCATTCGGGGTTCCCTAAACCCTAAACCCTAAATTGAGTCGAGGACAGCACAGCGAAACTCAAGGAGCAAGAAAACTAACTACTCCGCCGGCTACTCCGCCGGACCTGCCAAGCCTCCCTAAGCCTAGTTTAGGGTTTAGGGTTTAGGGTTTAGGGCTCACAGAAACTTGATTTTCGCCGCTCTGCTTCATCGGCAACGGGGTTCAGGGCTTCTGGTCTGACCCGGTCTGGCTGAGCTTGTTGATACGTTTAGTCTCTATTGTGTAGTTCCTTTTTGTTCCACCAGCTTTACATTGTTAAGGATCCAAAAAAGGAACCCCAAAAAAGGAACTAATTACAATGGCATTGAGACTATAGGTATGTAGGTTACCGTAAACGAGTCCTGGATATGGCTCACTCAGACACCCTAGAGATCTTCCGATGATGCGAAAACAGGGGCCAAGCCAGGCTCACGGACATCTCTGCGCAACAGCTTCCCCTAAATCCCCAAGAAAGCCCTAAACCCCCACATACCCTGATTTTTGAGCCCTAAATCCCCAAAAAAGCCCTAAACCCCCACATACCCTGATTTTTGATCCCCACAAGGCCCAAAACCTAAACGACCAAAACCCTATAAGCCCCCCGGGTGCCAGCGCCTGAGGGCCGCTGCTTCCGTAAACGCCGGCACCAAACATGCCGGGACAGACCAGGGAAGACCTGGGTCAACTAGGGGAATTACCTTTTGTCTCCATTGTAGTTCCTTTGTTTGGTTTAACAAATTTTATATCAAGGATTTTATAAGGTAACCCAAAAAGGAACTGGTAGGGCCTTAATAGTTCTTGCCGGGCTTCAGCACTCACACTCGACAAGCCTAGGCGAGGTTGCGAGTTGGGGTCTGTCCTGCCGGGTTTCGGGTTTAGGGGCCTTAATAATCAGAACACAGGTTTGGGGCCATAGTATACCGTACTATCATTACGTAGGGCTTATAGAGGAAAGCTGTTAGACGAGAACTCGTTTCCCCCTATTGACGGGGGGGGGGCAATAAAAAGTAGGAAAGTGTTTGTTATTATTAGGGGTATGTTTTTCACTTCTGCCACTTTTGAGGGGTTGTGCTGTTGCTCCTGCTAAGGCTCTTTTTCCCGCTGGCTTCTGCTCCTGCTTCTACTGCGTCTAGTCTAGTGCGCCTGCTCCTGCTCTTGCTGTTGCTGTTGCTCCCGCTTGTGCTCCTGCTCTTGCTCTTGCGTTTGCTCGTGCTGCTGCTCTTGCGATTGCTCTTGCGCTTACTCCAAGGGTATTTGGAGCCTCGAATCCCGCCCCCTAAGTCAGAATAAGTTTTAAATGGCAGGATTGGTCTCGGGAGTATTCGCCCCAATGTGTTTTATTATTAGGGGGTGTTTAATAAACAGGGTAATTAAGCGCTTAACTACCGAGGCCCCCGAATTGTGCCAACGGAGGCTCCAAGGGATCTCAAGACGAAGTTTACGTCAGCACTTGATCTCGGAGTGTCTTAAGCCGTTTGGCATGGCTATGTGTCTAGAGGCCCTCTTCCTGAAAACAAATCAATCTAATCATGAGGACGACCTGCATTCCTGGACGGATCAGCGGCCCGAAACATCGTTACATGACTATCATTGTTGTTGAGTGGGGCTTGTCTCTAACACCTTACTGTTGCTGAGAACTCTTGCTGTTACTAGGGGCACGGTTGAGCCACTGTCGTGAATTATATTGATGTTGTTGTTGCCGCAGCTCGTGCTGCTGCTGCTGCTGCTGGTGTTGTTGCTGTTGTTGGTGGTGGCGCCGGTGTCGGTGGCAGCCTAGCCATTTGCCGCTGAAAGGCATTGCACTTGGACGGGATGTGTCCGAGTGGGGAGCAGATATAAGCAGATGAGAAGAAGTGGTTGAATCTAAAAAGCAAGTTCGATGTAATTGACTGCCCTCTTGCGCAATCGTCTGCAACTCCACCGGAAGACGCCTACGGCGTCGGCCTTTCGTCGATTTGGTGACGGAGAGCGGGTCTCTGCTGCAGCGGAAATCGCTTTTTCGCAATGTGTCTTCGGCCTCGGCCTTTTGTCGATTTTCTGCCAATATTTGCACATAGTTGCTGAAGGCTCAGACGCAAACAGCTTTGCCAGAAGGTCGTGTTGCAAGAGCCCGATGCTTGTGGCAACTTCGACATACCTTCCGCGGCGGTGTTCACAAGCACGGCCTTGTTGTTGCTGCTGTCGTCTTCGGAACCCTAATCTCCGGCAGATGCCCCCCGGACTTATTCTGCTCAAAGACGCTACCGTCTCTACCGTCTACAGCGAGTCACGTGAAGTGTGCCTTGCACGGACAGGCCACCACTCCCTTGTCAGACGAGAACCGACAGGACTATGCACTGAAGGGGGCTGACTCACACATGAAAGCAGAAGTTGCTCCTTTGGCCAGTCCACGCAAACGAGAGCACACAAAGTAGTTGCCAACAAACTTAAATAAGTTACAACAATATTGACGATCTAACCCCATTGTGGCCATTACAGTAAACTCTTCAACAAGGGCTTTGTGAATCGCACATAGCTGCTGAGATGGAGACATCTCAGGCAGGCAGGAAGAATGTCCTGAGTTTTCCGGCACGGCATACTTGCCTCTCGTGTTCCCCGATGTGTATTTGTGCATCCTGTGCTTGCACTTTCCACCGCAGAAGTCTGAAATAAACAAACACAGAAAGTAAGCATCGGCACACATCAAAGTAGTCTATATTTATACATTTTATACCTATACATACGTATATATAGATATATACATATGTATGGATGGGTATATACATATGAACGCACATGTGAAAATATGTGCACATATATGCGGTCCCATTTATACATACAAGCGCACATCCGCCCATCCATCCATGCATACATACGTACCTACATACATACATATACATACACACACATCCACGTGGGTATGCATGCTTTTGAATTCTTCATGGCTGCGTCTCCTGGTTTTTGCCTAATTAACCGTTTGAGGACACAAACACCTACAAAATACATGGACGCTCCTTTTCTCTCTCTTCACTTCACTTCACTTCGGGGTTCAGGAGGCTTGTCAGGCCCCCCGCGCCGAAAGGCACGCCCCTGTGTAGAGGCTTTGAGGGGCAACAACAGTCGGAGCTCGGAAAAAGATATCTTCTCTCTCTCTCTCTCTCTCTCTCTTTATCTATATATATATATATATGCATTTATGTATACAATGTATATACATACTTATATATATATATATATATAATATACGTGTGTGTATATGTGTGGCATATGAAAACACATGTATATACCGACATACATATCCCTTGTGACTCTGCTGCCAAGTCTCGGCCGGCATTCGCGGCCTGGCGTCTTTCTTCCTTGCGCTCTTTGCTGAGGTTGCGCGCTTGGACGAAGTCTTGCGGAAAACCTGCATTGTTTATAGGGTTTAGGGATGTGCTGCTTGGGGATTTGGGGTTTAGGGAATTTTTGAGAGAGTTTTTCCCTCTCGCATGGCAGAGAACTATGCTCAAAGGCGAGGTTGTCAAAGGGAAGCTTCAACGCATCTAATTACAAGGTACAGTTCAGATGGCTCAGCAGCGAGATGCTTGTCTGCTAATTAGACTCAAACGCGAGCTTTGTGACAAGCGTACAGCAGCGGCTAGAAAGCGAAGACCCACATCATCCGTTTAACAAGTCTATCACATAGTTACCGGAAAGTGACTCCGCTTAAAGCTCAAGGATGGAAAGGATCAAGTCACTCTCTACCTGCATGCGTGCCACTTCATACTCACTCCGCCGGGAGAGGCATTCGGCAGGCTCCAGGCCCTATAATATAACCTGTCTTTTGTGGAGCGAATCACGTCGAGGTCTACCTTAACACCGTTGCACTTCAGGCTGTGGCCAATCGAGCACTGACTCATAAACAGCGATGCCTGTGGCTTCATTGCATGCGCATGACCCCACCGAAGTCCCAACAAAAATCCACTCTAACACCTCCATGATCAGTAGATCTCCTGGGGCTCCCTCGCGAAGATCGCGCTATAGGGGTTCTCCACAGGTCTTCCGTGGCGGACGATCCATACCGTCTTGCTCCGGATTTCCCCGGCAGGGCGAGACCGACCGCGAGCTAATAACCTTCTGAGACTCCCTGTGGGAGCTCTAGTCATTGTGGTCCCAGCGATGCTTCATGACATCTCCGTGAGAATCCTGTAGGGAAAGGACACTTAAAGTGGCTTCCGCACTGGCTAGGACAGTCCAGAAAACGCGGCTCTAAAAGATGACTTAATATAACAAAGCAACCGATCTACCGTCAACCATCAAAGGCTTCGGCACCGGGGGGAGGATATCGGCCTTCAACTACGCGGCATTGCTTCGATATCGTTGCGGTTTTTGTGCCGACTCGCCTGACCTGACCAAAGTACTGTGACACTCCGCCAATGATGCTGGAGGCCCTGGCCGGCTTAGAACAGTCTAAAACCGTACACTCCAACTCTCAACCACAATATGCCAACATACGCTCTCTTCTGGGCTTGGAGAGCCTTGAAGCTAGGTGATAGTGTATGTAGCCGGGCGGCAGTTTTTTCGATGGTTGCGTGTATACTGAACATACATAGCTACAAGTATACATATATATATATATAGAGATATATATATATATATAATAATGTGTACTATCTATCCGTCTATCTATATGTATCTAATCTGCCTTACATATAGGCACTTACAGTCTAACGGAACTCACCCATGACGCGCCTGCAGGCTGCACCACCGGTTTGCCTGCAAAGCGTCGGTCCCTAACAGAGTTGGTGGTCTTCTGAGAGCCAGGATTCTCTTCAACAGCTTGATCGTGGCTTTTACGGGCTTAGAAAATAACACGAGCTTGCAATCTATAAGTCTGAAAGTGAAGGTAGTTTACATACCACGCCCCAGAGTGGATTGCAGTGATGGGGGCAGGTGGAGAGGGGGTGACTGCGTCATACAGCTACTTTCGCAAAAGACACAGTCTGCCAACACGAGAAGATGTATGCAAATTCGAACTATGTCTGAGAAAACGTCGCTTAGTTGCCTTGGCTTTGTAGCTCTAGCTCCAGCACTCAAAGAAGGGCAAGTAAATCATCTTGAGTGGTTCTTCTGACATGGGAATGGATCGTAGTGCTGTCCGATGCCACGCTCGCCGAGGCTAGCTCTTCATTGCGGTGACTGAAAAGGACAATCTGCTTTGTTTTTCGCACGGCCAATCCTCGAGCACAGCACGATGCACTGCCAGCGAAACCTGTAGCAGATACTTGCTAAAATAGTTCGAGTCTCGGCGGGTCCGCAATCGATGTCGCTTTAGCTGGCGGCTGGCGACAACCCGAACTCAGAGAGCCCTTTGAAACAAGGGCTTGGGCACACCAGACAGACAGATGCATCTACGACACACGGCGCAGATGTTGCAAACCCAATCGCTGCAAGACGTACATGCACAGGTACAGGCCGAAAACTGCTGAAAACAGATGCCCATCTTTGGAATCTGCACCCATCAGATGGCGCCTACCACTTCAGGATGAATGTCATCGTGGCTCACCTCTCCGTGGCGGACCTGCAGAGTCAGAGCGTGAGAATTTAAAAAAAACACTCAACATGCGAGGCTTCGAAAGTGCAGTTGAGCCGTAATCGCAGACCCCAACACTCCAAACCCCGGCGAGGACCCCAAGTGCCGTGACCTTAAAACATACGATACTCTCTGACCCCATAATACCGCAGAAGTATCCAACAATATCCCTGGAATACCCTATAAGCATTTCGGCCTGTGAAGATCCTGTCGGGGATCCTGCATCCGAAGGGGCTGATCGGATCCCGGTCTATATCTTGTTTAGGCTTTAAGGGATTTAGGTTTAGGTTTCCAGAAATTTGTGAAATCTGAAATAGTTACGCTTGTTGTTTAGGGCTTTTAAGATTTGGGGCACAGGCGTTGGGATCATGGCAACACTTGTAAGAATATTCTCACAGTTCAGGGCCTGGAGACTGGGCTAGTGCTGGTAGACTATAGTTTGCTTGCACATACATACAGTCTTACATACATACATACATCCTTATGTGCCGCATGCATCGCAGCACGCCTCTGGACGCAGGTTATATATATATATATAGGTGTGTGTGTGTGTGAATCTATGCATGCATGTGCATACACCCACCACTAAAGTATGTGTTTCCGTACGTTTTCAGGATTTCCATGCCTTCAGTGGTGAACGCGGCATCTTTCTTTACATAAATAAACAAATAAATAAATGTATATATATAAGAGAGTGAGAGAGAGAGAGAGGCTTTTTGCTGTAGTTCTGGCAAACTCTTACCAGAATGACCCAGGTTCAGAACGTGCGAGTTGCCCAACAAGCTCGGATGTCTCGTTGGATCTGCAAAGAGCTCATGACCCGCCGACTCGTAGGTGCGAAGATCTGAGGACCAGCAACATATGATCTTACAGGATCTTACATGTGTGTTTCACCAGCTGAACTCGAGCAATCTGACCCTCCCCAAAACCCTAATTTCCTCTGCATGATAACCTTAGCTGCGACTTAGCTCTTCCAGACTTGTGAGTAATCCTTACACTCCGCGTGAGTACTTGTACGGGAGATCTTCGAAACCGATGAAAATCATGACTCCAGCTCTCCAGGCGGGCGAAGCAATGAAGGGGTTTAGGGATTTGGGCATTAGCAACGCAATCAGTCCAGGATTAGGGGTAGGGTAAGGGGGGGGGGCACCCCCAAACATGTCCCCCAGACCTCGATAGTGCGATCCCCGCTTGTCGCAGACCCCTCTGTCCCCGTCTAGTGGCACATAAATACACTCGTGGCAAACAAATATAGTAATGATTAACATACTACAGCAACAAGTAGTTGCAATGTATACAATGTACACTAGTACAGTAGGGCTCGATTGGGGTCTAGGTGGGCTGAACTAGAAGGGTTTAGCAGGGACTGGTGGTTTGGAACTTCGGAAGTGCCTTGGAAATCAAGCCTCAAGCATCTCTGTTCTCCAGATCCTCTACGCAATTAACTAAGATTGACCATTAGCAGAATCATTAGCAGACAGGACAAAGCACACCAAAAAACAACGCAGGGCCAAAAACGAAGCACTCTACAGGACGACATTCAGAAACGTCAATAAGCCATCGGGAAAATCCATTCAGGAGAGTCACCTGATCGAAGCCAGGGCGACATTAGGGTTTATGGGTTTGCTAAGACAAAAGCTACAGGAAGTGGCCACAGACTGACTCCAACTGGCTTGGCCCTCCCTTTCGGCCTGCATCTTCTGCTGGTGGGCCTCAATCTCAAATTCTCGGGTAGGGGCCGGGGTTCAGGGACTGAAAGGCTCTGGCTGTTGCCGCAGGGTGAGCTTCAGAAGCTCGTGCTGCATTTTTTCACGCTCCAGTGCAGCGCGGATGTAAAGATGACAGCATGAGTTTAACCAAAACAGAATGCAACCTCGCTGCTGACACAAACAATGGGGACGATAATAGCCTCTTGAACAAGAACACCAATCTGGATACCTAGAGGAACACTGAGAAGAATGCCATCAAGAACCAAGAAAACCATGTTTTACGCACGTATGTAGCTAAGCGCCGCACATAGGTCTACCATTGTGCATGAGCACATCTCAATGCAGAATAGTATTTATCTTGAATGGTACAGTCACGAACAACAGCACCCACTCGCACAGATGCCGGCGCAAGAAGAACAGATTCCAGGAAGACAGGCGTTCGCAGACTTGCAGATGTGCCCGCAGCTGATGGGAGCAGGATGAAGAAATACCGATCTTCCAAACTCCAGAGCTATTCTCTCCAGTTGCCCTGGGCCCGCACTTGGTGACGAGCTGGCTCTCAGTCGCTCGAGCCTCAGCGTATCAGCTTTATATAAAGACTCCCTGTGATTGCCGATCGAATGTAAGGTTCTCGTTGAGCAGAAACATCACTGCATTTCTGCGCAGGATGACTCCTGCCTTTGCTGTCACCTGCAAGCGATTTGCTGTGGCGGCTTCGCCTGCACTGTGGCACTGTGTCGAGAAAGCACCACCCAACATGTGGAGACACCCTGCTGTATTCTCCCACCAGGAACTCTCGAAAAGTAAGAACACCGTCACGATGCTTTGCGGAAGTATGGTTTTCTACTGCTGCACGAGCACAACGACGCCTGAAAGGTAACGGTTAACAAGACTTTTCCAGTAAAAGCAATGGAGCTCTTGTACCACTGAGAGGCATCCCCATCTTGCGGGCAGGCTGCTGCATTGTGTAGGTGTTCAGAAGCGTTTTCAAGTCCCAAGACGATTTCTGAAGCTCCTGTAAGGAGTTCCAGAAGCGTAAGGACTCATCCTCGCCCTGTCTGCTTACGCTTGATGGACAGCAACCAGGACTAAACTGATGGGTTCGTGCTGGTGGGCGTGTATGGCATCGAGCTCCTTTGTGATTCATGCCCGGGTCCTGGTTCAAACTCCCTCTACACAAAACATCCATCAAGTGCCCATTGACTGCTGTGCAAAACTTGAACTAGCCTGTGTATGCAAAAACGCGGACAATGACGGATTGCCAAGTCCTTGGGGAAGATGGCTCCAGTGGTCGAAGACATCCCCTGCAGGGCAGCAGGATTTGCAACGTGTTGAAATGTGCATATACACAGGCACGTGCACGTACCACGATCCGGCAATGCACGTCCACACATCCATACATAAACGCATACACCGACATACGTACATACACATATATAGACATGCAGCTGCATACATCTTACCCGTGAAGAGATTCGATATTATTGCCGCCGTCAGCGACCTGACAGTTATTACTCATCTTCCAAACAGTGACAATGGTACGGACGAGAGAGGCTAGACATATTGAAGAGTCACTGATCGGAAAGGCCGAGTGGTAGGATAATAAACTCCGTTTGTCACTCACTTGATTTCTGACCTTCGGGCATGGTCCAGACGGCATCTTTCAGAAAGTACGAAGTATTGCAGTATTGCAGGTCGGCTAAGGGGTGCATATGCCTGGCAATCCCTGGCCAGAAGGCGGTGTGGGGCTGATGCCTTACGGCGTTTCTGAACTGGAGCAGTCGAGCAAATTTCATGCGACAGATCGGTCCTGGAAGCGTTGCTCCATGGTCTCTAGCAGCAGGTGCATGCCTGGATATGCAAGTCAGCAGCAGGGAGGTGGTTAGACTGTCGGGGCCTGGCGCTAGCTAGAATCATGTTTTTGAGGATAGTACCTTCCAGGTGACCGACTGAAGGGCTTTACGAGCGCACAGTGTGAACTGTGTATTTGGTGCGCAGAGAACTGTTCTGCCATTGCTGTGCGCCGTCGGCGGTAGTGGCGACATGCGGCCGACAATGCTGCCATTGGTGTGCAAAATCTTATCACTCGTAGAAGTGGTGGTAGTCGTCCTCGTCTTAGTCGTAGTTGCAGCAGAGAGTAATTCGCAACAGGCCCTCAGAGAAGCTAAGCAGGAACACTGCTTTCACTAGCTGTCGTGCTGTCAACAGCTGTAAGAAGCTTTGGCAGTGATGCTATAGTGGCCGTCAGCGTCGTCACTGCTGCAGCAATGCGATGTCAGCAAGACAACAGTATCAATCCGTCATGCTCATCAGTGGGCCCTGAGCACTGCTCCACAGCAGCTCATGTCACATCACTGGGAGCTCGGCTCTTTGCCACCTCGGATGTGTCGAGAACATGCGCATGCATGAAGCAGAGGCGTGCGAAATCGAAACAACACCAAAACTCGCCAGACCTTCGTTGAAGACTGGCAGGAACCGTTGCAGCTGTGGCAGCAACACGCAGAATTTAGCAATGACAGTCAAGCACGTCTGTTCACGTCTGTGCTGGGACCCAACCGGTAGGTCCAAACAGGATACCTTCATCACAGTCATGCAACCTCCGAAAATACATTGGATAAACACAAGTATTCTCGCTATTCTCCTAGTGGTGAACTGCGACAAGCACTGGCGACGACAAGTGCTCCTGGTCCTGCTACCAGGCTAGTATATGCGACTAGCCGTCACCCTCATCACGGCAGATGTAGCGACCGAATCACGGTTGCATCAAAAGCTGCTAGTCGTACCCCTGAGCCCCGAAAACCGAAGCCCTAATAGATAATGAACCCCCGCAGTGCCGCCAAGCCACAGCTTCTGCATAAGCAAAGGTCTCTTGCTTAAGGTTGCCGGCAGACTCCATGCCTGCCTGACAGGAGTCTGCTTTCCACAGCGGCGTGAGTTCTATGCTTTTGTGCAGTGTCAAGCACTCTTGCAGACTGCTTCAGGTTACCAGGTTTGGAGACATCGAGCTTGTGGCAGAAGCTACACAGAAGTATCGCTCGTCTTGCCCTGGCTCTTCAGGCGTCTTTCCGACTCAGGTTCCTCATGCCGTGTCCAGGCAGTGCCACAACGAACTGTTCTTGAGCCTTGCATTCTGTAAGTCCTTGGTAGTCACTCATGGGGCATCTGGCATACATACTTCACACCATCAGAGATCACTGATGATACGAGGCAGAAACATGTCAACAAAAGGCACTTCGGCATCCCGGCCCCATCGTCCCAACAGAACTACCGCAGGCCTGGGACAACCTCAAAATCAGTAAAATCGAGGGGCTGTGAAACGTTTGCTGACCTCCGGCACTAAAGTGAGGACTGCCTGTGGATCAGGGTTTGTACCTGGCCAGGAAGGTTGTCTCGGTGTGAAGTGCATTGGTTGACTTTGGTGCGGAGTCCAGAGTCCGGAGGTCTGCTCTCAGCAGGTGCTTTGGGTACAATCCTACTTCGTGAAGTACCCAAGCTTTCGGAGCCAAATGGCCACGAGGCGCGTTTCGGGTGCCCAAAGAAAACCAGCATGTAAAAAACTCCGCCCTGTCGATGAACGCGAAAAATTCTCATGCTTCGATTGGGCCTTGTGAACCAAAGCTGTCCTCGACACTGCCCGGATCGGTCCTATCCACGCAGATAGAGGAACAGAAAGTCTTCCGAAGGCGTACAACACATGACCATTGCCCCGCAAGTGGGCCAGAGGGCTATACCAATAACAGTCGCCACATCAATGGCAAGCTGCTGACTGTAGACATGTTTCAACACAATCCAAATCTTTATCGTCATCCCCAAGATAAGCAGGAGTACGGCATCCGTAGTCCTCACCTTGCAATTGCCAGCGCAACTAGTCGCGAGGTAAACTCTGAGTCGAGCACAAGTATCAGCAGGGCTCGGTCCCAATGTCTTCCTGTCACAGAAGGTTAGTATGCGGTCTGGGGTTTACGTGCTCAGCCCGCAGAGAATTTACTGATCTCGGCTTATAACATTCCAAATCACCGCTTCTAAATTCTAGACCTGGCGTGACCTGCTACAGGAACAAAGGCTGCGCTGGTGGCTTGGGTCACCCGGCTTGAATTAGCAGTGATGGCCCAGTGGCAGCAGTGCATGGGTCTGGAGATTCGAACTCAGTTCTCCCATGGAATGAGTGACAAGGAAGTGCACATGTCGTTGCATCCGATCAGGCAGTCTACACCACACGGCAGCATGCTCGGCACGTAGTTCGCATTCAATGCCGTATGGTAGGTCGTGAAATGCAAAGCGAAAACCTAAACAGCCTAAACACGACACACTGAATGTAAGTTGCAGACATCGAGAGACGAAAAAGGGGACGGGACTCAGTTTGTAACGTCCTCCACGCACGTCCGCCTGACATGTTCTTGAAGCGAGCTTCCCGCTGAATGCGAAAGTTCCCTTACTTAGCCTTACTTACAGGCTTTAATAGAACCCTTAATATAATTAAGTAAATGAAACGTTGCAGAAGCCCAAGAGTAGCCTCAGGACCCGGATTCCCCTGCCGCACTGTCGAGCTGACCCTGTCCCCAGGATGCCAGGGCGACGTTGAATGTGACTGTGTCTGGGCCTCAGGAAATCGATACATACCGGCAGACGCACACACGTGCATGCATTGCAGCACGACACCTTTTGGGCTACTCGTAATTTACACTGCAGCTGTCAGAATCGGAAGCTCGAAGCAAGGCTTACACCATCTGGGGTCCATCGCTGAAATCTAGCTGCCGGCTGGAGAAAGCTGCATCCATCAGCTGCAAAGCCTTAAGGAAGGTGAGGCACTTCCTGAACTTCCAGCATACAGCCTACCAAATGTCAACCAGGACCACGCCTTACACTCTTCGAGGCCTACTTACTAAACTGCTCTGAGACCGCCCGAGGCAATCGCCCACTGCCACTGCAATGACCTTTCGCACGCGCTCATGGCCTTACACAACAAGCAAACACGAAGGATGGACATGAGCACGTGCAGGGTGATCATGCAGACGTTTTCCCAACTCGCTGAGAAAACATGCAGCATCGCAGCAGCGACGTGCGCATTGCAGTCTTTCTCCCTATCCTCACGTACTGCACATGCAAAAAAAAGTCGCATGAAGATGGCCAGGCCATCGGTGCACCGACAAGAAACCGACGAGACAACAGATCAGGAAGCAGGATGCCAGCCCCACCGACTGACCACTCAAGCTCGCGGCAGCATTGGCTACGAAGACCTGAGCCGGGCAGGTGCCCCAAGACTCAAGCAAGTGTTCCCGAAACACTGCGGAAAGACCAGATGTGCGTGGTTCCCGTGGTAGGTGCCGAACGTCCAAAGGCAATGAATCTCCACCTCCAGCGAATGGGTCACCAAGTCACCGTACACCCTACAGTAAACCCTCAACAACGAGCGGACATCAAGGCATTTCAACAAAGGGGCAGGTCGGGTCGTTCGTGCAAGCGACCTGCCGAGAGGCGATTGTCCCTTTACTGCTACGGCATACTGCCAGACTCTGTTATACCTTTCAAGGCCCCCTCACAAACCCCTATAGATCCCCTGTGGTACCTGATGCAGAGCTCTTATAATCCGTTGTGGTCACCCTAGTCTGACTATCAAAGCCCCCTAAAATGTGTCGCCAGCTGCTCAGAGGGCGGCACTGGTTGGGCGACCCAGCATGTCATCATCGAGCGCCGACAGTGCCTAGAGCCGACCCATTCTTGAGGACTTAATAATATTGTAGTATACTTGATAGGGATTAAAACGGGACACCGATTAGAATCGGAAGAGTTTATAATAAGGGTTCTTGTAAGGGCTTTAGGCTTTTGGGTGTATACGTGCCTGCATGAGTAGAGCAAGCTTACTATGAGAGATCTTTAAGGGTTTCTGTAAGGGTACTGCGAGGGACCTTACGCTCTCACAACTCGGACATGCCAGGCGAGGATCCATAGGTTTTTTGTCGAAATGATACCAGCACACGAACCCCTGACCACGACTATGAAAAGCCACCCAGATACGCGAGGCACCTTAAAGGGTTCACGATAAGTGCCCTGACTTGAATGTACTATGTCAGTGGCTAGAACTTCTGGTTGTTGCACCCCCTAACTGACTGCGGCTGCGTCAGCATGCCTTGTTGTCAGGCTTGCTAGCTGTATGTAAGCTTGCCGATGCTGGGCCACGAACATCGTGAAACAGGTGCAGCGCCTCGGCGGCGATTGAGCTTCGAAAATGCTTTGAGTTCTGCTTCAAACACACCGAGAGGCGTCTCAAATCTGAGCATCTAGCATCTGCTTGATCCTTCAAGACCCCCTAGCTGGACCAGTTTCTTGCAATAAAGGGATCTGAGGATCTGAGTCGCAAAGAGACGAGCAGACTAGAAGACTTCCAACCTCAAGCCAGGTAGCACTTGGGCACTGGTGTACTTGGAGCATTGAGTGGCTGGACCGAAGGACCGAAGCACACGTAACAAAACTACACTGGACTCTTGCCGGAAAGGTTTTTAGTACTCTCTCGTGTAGTTTTTTGTGCCGAAGTCAGTAGCACGAATTTACTTGAACCAATGTGCACATCACCTCAGTCGGCGGCTATCTGCCAGCGACCCGCAGACCTGAGCTTCACCATGTATGTGTCCATACATGCACTCGGGATTGGGGGGTAGAGTGTTCATCGGCTGTCGTGTCCAGAGGTGAAGAGTTTCGGGTTTTATATTAGGGTTTCGACTCTCACCCTCGCGCGGTGCAAACAAGCATTGACGACATTTCTCAGCAGCCACAGGCATAACGAGAGAGCCGTCCAGCTGCCAGAGCACCCAAACACAACCCAACCGAGACCATCGCAAACCCCTTCAACGGTGTGTCGCAGCTCGTGCCAATCTGCCCGATTATCATGACACACACACCATGACGCACATGCTGCTCTACCACTACCCAACTCGGGCGTAGTGCTACGGGTTCGACTTCGTGCGTGTACCTTAGGAGGCAAGTGACGTACTAAACGGCTGCTGTACTATCATTACACAGGGACAGAAAACCCTATCTTCAACCTGAAACGAGGAGACTAGTCGACATTGTCTATGCCATGCGAAGATTGAGGCGTGGGCCCGAGGCAGTTGACCAGCGTGCTGTGACACACCGCATCAGGTGGTACTGTGGAAGCCTGCAGCAAAGAGGAGAAGATACCGATCTTTCTTCGAGAACATCTTTCCTGCCGGATTCATTCCATGTTTCGCGGCAGATGATCCCCACGATAAGAGAGCCCTTCAAGAGCTGGGACAGCAAACTCCATCTTACCGGCACAAGCCCAACACCATGGGTAGAAGTGAGTTCTGGACTAACCATCACACCACCTAGCATGGCTTCCCAAGGCCTGCATGCCAAAGAAGAGCACAAGCGCTTGCTCCCACCACTGCATCTTGCTACACCTCCAAGACAACGCAGTAAGGATTTCGAGCTCACAATTTCTCACGATCGGGTTTCAGAACTTCACCTTCTAACAACCCAGGTTTGGAGCTTTTTTGACACTCACACTCGGAGGCTCTAGGTTCTAGGGTGCAGGGAGTCAACGAAACAAAATATAGTCCACTTGTTCTGTTCAAGGAGAGAGACAGGAGAGCAAGCTCTAAGGCTCCGGCGCAGTGAGACCAGCACTGCTTGCAAGAACACCCGGCCTGTGCCACGAACAAACAAAAGTCAAGCTCGTTATGCCTGATTGTATGTATGTATGCATGTATGTATGCAAATATTTACTAGGCCACATATGTACATGTAGATATGCATACATATACATGTTAACTTGCATGTATATAAATATAAGCATATGTTTATATGTATATATGTATCTGTATATTTGCTTGTTTATTTGTTTATTGACTTATTCATACTACGCATACACACATACATACAGACAGACAGACGGACGGACAGACAGACAGACAGACGGACCGACGGACGGACAGACGGACAGACGGACAGACGGACTGACAAACAGACAGACATACAGACAGACAAACACACACACACACATACATATATATATATATATACATATTTATGTATAGATATATATATATATACATACGTGCGTACATACATGCATATCTATATATATATATATGCATACATACACACGTTGCACAAGGCCCCGGGCACAGTGAGGCCAACATGGCTTGCAAGAACGCACGACCTGTGCCACGAAAAAACCCAACGTGAAACTCGATATGTATGTATGCATGCACGTATGCTTGCATGCCTGTCTATCGATCTACCTGGATCTACCTATCGAGCTAGCTATCTGCATATACAGATGTATAGAAGAACGTGTACAATTATACATGTATGCATGTGTATCATATGCTTGTATGTATCTATGTATGTATGTGTATATGTTTATGTATATATAAGTATATATAAGTGTATATATATATATATACAGTACATATTTGTTCATGTTGAATTTAAATGTAGGTTTGTCTATACATAAGTGTACAAATTTGTACAACCATGAACCTAAAGTGGAGATAGAGGGAGAGAGGGAGGGAGAGAGAAAGAGAAACAGACAGACAGAGCGAGAGGGAGAGGGAGAGAGAGAGACAGAGATTGAAAGGCATGTCAGGCGGATCATGTCCTAAAAATGACACTTACCTGGGCAGCGAAGCCAGGATGCATGCTCGCTTCACTTTTCTTGCTGCTGTTGAGCTAATCCCAAGCATCCACGGCTTTCGGCGCTGGAGCCGCGGGGGCGCGTTGCTGCGCCCAGGCAGGCCGCAAAGTACTTGGGCCGCCTATCAGTGATGGCTTGGATCGCAGAGGCTCCTGTGGACAGAGACAGGAAGTAGATGCCAGAACGAGAACCAACTCAGCAAAGAGCCTTTCGACTGCATACTAAAACTACCAGCATTGTAGGAGCAAAGGCTGCAAGCTCGGACACCCTCCTTGATGGAGGAAGATGCACTCGGCTCATCTGTCTCATCCCAGGAATCAGGTCGAGCGTCTTCTTCCTCCTCCTCGACGTGATAACATAGTAATACAATATTACAAAGTATGACAACATGTATATAAAAACATATATATGCTACCCCCCCCC
>CAJNDV010034440.1:265760-277330 GCA_905221635.1 Symbiodinium sp. CCMP2456 | reverse complement strand
GGGATGGGGGGGATGTTAACGTCCATGGCGATGCCGCTTGTGATATTCGTCGATGTTTGTCTTCTTATTTTCTTCTGCTTTCTTGGGGCGTGGGAAGGTGGGATGGGGGGGATGTTTACATCCATGGCGGTGCGGCTTGTGATATTCACTTCGGTGTTTCTTCTTATCTTCTTTGCTGTCGTGCGGGGGGTGGGGAGAGGGGATGGTGGGGGGGATGTTAATGTCCATGGCGATGCGGCTTGTGAGATTTGCTTATGTTGTTCTTCTTATGTTATTTTGCTTTCGTGGGGGGTGTAGGGAGGGCGGATGGGGGATGTTAACGTCCATGGCAAAGACTTTCTCCATGTCATTTCGGATACTTCTTTGCGGTGACTGCTTGTTGAATTTATCATGTCGCTCTGCATGTTGCTGTCTTGCTTGTGCTTACCACGTCGCTCCGAGCTGTGCAAACAGTACCTCTTGCTCTGCACTCTGTCTCTCTAGGGTTCAAAGTAGGCTGACAAGCCCATGAGGATGATGATGATGCTCATAACCATCTGAATGCTGCTCCTTAGGGTGATTCTGATGAGACAGATGTTGCTCAGGACACTGATGATGTTGATGATGACCTTGCTGAGGGAAATAGGAGAAGGATGACGATGACAATAACTGCGATGAAACCAGCCGCAATGAGAATGTTGCTGCATCCTGCTGTTGTTGCTATGTTCTATATGACACGGACCCGCGACAGTAACAAACACTCTTTTTACGATGTGTTGAACACACACACACACACAAAACAACAACTTTAAAATTCAACCCACACTTGGCTGACTTCTGAACCCCTCCTAAAAACTAAACTTGTAGCTTCTTACTATGGTTCATATAGAAACCCAAAAAGTTAAAGTACTACGAGCCAACCAAAAGAACGCCCAGCACAAATCAGCCAATACTAACAATGAACACCACCGTTTTTTGCGGCAAATCCGCAAAACACAGCCTCAAAACACAGGAACATCCAAATAGCAAAACATGCCTGATTCACGAATACCTCACAAAAACCGAGGTTTGCAGCGCTTTGGCTAAAAATATGTTTAAACGCGCGCCCGCTGCCTCGATGTCGTTGTTGTTGTTGTTGTTGCTGGTGCTGGTGCTGGTGGTGGTGGTGCTGTTGTGGTTGGGCGGCTGGCGTGGTCGTAGTTGTAGTTGAAATGGTTGTCGGCGTGGTTGTTGTTGTTGTTGTTGCTGTTGCTGATGCTGTTGTTGGTGGGGTTGTCGTGGTGCTGCTGCTGTTGCTGTTGTTGTTGCTGCTGCAGCCGGTGTTGGTGCTGGTATTCTTTGTTGCTGTTGTTGATTGTTGCTGGTTGTGTGTTTGTGTTGTTCGTTGTTCGTCGTGTTGTTTCTTGGTTGGCGTTTGTTGTTTGTTGCTGTTGCTGCTGTTGTCGTTACTGTTGCTGCTGCTGTTGTCGCTGTTGTTGCTGCTGCTGTCAAAAGGATGTACGATGTGACATGGCCCAGTTCACATCATCGCCCTGAGTGAAGAAATGACGGAGGGGGTGCACAAAGGCAACGCGCGTTGAGTGCAGCACCCACTGTGCGGAACGCTCACAAGCTCCGACCTCAGAAACACCGCCATCGTGTCGTCGTGTAGGATTCTTGAAGTTTCGGGCTGGGCTTCGAGCACGGTTTACGCCGGTAATTAATTCGTAAACTTGTGGATTTTGGATGGTCTGCAAAACCCTCACCCTTAGCACCAAAGCATTGGTCAGCAAGCAGGGACCCCTGCCGCAGCTGCATGGCAAATGCCGTCGGCGCCCTGGTCAGGAGCCGGAATGCGGAAACAGAAGGCCTGGGCTCGGCTTGAAACCCGAGTGCCGTGTGCTGCTCGTTCCAACAAAATGGAGCCTTCGGTTTGACATCTGCCCCTGCGTTACAGATCGTCCTGCGCTTGTGCCGGTGATCATTCCACATGGCACAACTTGGACAATGCTACGAGTAGTTGCTCCTTGCTCTGCAGCATCGAACCATAAGCCACAACAAGGCTTCAAATGAAAACAGAACACGGTACTGTTCGACCCCAAAACATGGTTGGCCCTCGAAAACACGTACCCGTACAGCTCTTAAAGTACACTTCGTTTTTTGATGTGTTGAAACTGGCCCAACCGGTCTGACATGTGATAGTTTGCACTGGGCAGAACCGCAGGGTCATGTCGCCTAGCCTTCGGAGAGAAAGCCCACTCAAATTGAAATGCAGAGTGCACCCTTTTCTTAAGGATGGGTAATGCCTTTAATGTCCTGAAAGACCTGACATGTACCAGCATTCGACTCATCAATGCTCCGGCCTGTTGTTCAGAGTACTCGCCATAGAGTGCCACCGCCTGACATGAGTCGGAGGTCATGGACGTCAATAATCCTCCCAGGCCTAAGACTTGCGACGCAATTTTTTGCCCTGCTCCTTCAGAGTCTGGCTGTAGTGCAGGTTGCTTACTGAGCCTTCCATCGACTGTCCTGCTCATGTGCTGCCCAGCAGCCACGCAGGCGACTGCCTTGCAGTCGAACACTGGAGTGTAAGCGTCATCAATCATTGCATGGCATCATAGAACGGCTGCCTTGGGCATATGCTCACTGCTTCTCCGTCTTTTCATCATCCAGAAACAAGTCGTCATATGCCTCTCCCAAGACTGCCTGCTGTGATGACTGGAGCAACTCCAACCATTGCAAGCAGCAATACAGCTACCGCAGCACCGCGCGCATGATACAAAAGGACGTCCCCGCAGTCAGAAAAGAGACCAAATCGGTCAGAGCTTTGGTGCCTGGCCGATGCTTGCACAGAGCATGCGAGTCGTGGTGCATCATGGGTCGTCGCGATGACTTGCCTTGGTTGGCGGCTCGCCTTCCGACCACCTGGACCGGGCACGCAAACCGAATCGTCCCCTGTGCTCCTCCATAACCATGTAGCCACTGTCATAAAGACTCGTCCGTCACGGTGCCACGATCATGCCGTGCCGGAAGTCAATCAACAACTGCAAAACCTGTGGACATGTGTATGAAGTCAGCACATTCAACATGCAGCATGGTATTCATTGCTCAACAGCACACCAGTCAGCCCGTCCAACTATCGAAGATCTGCGGGCATGTCTTGAGCTGCAGCAACTGCTGTCAGGAGGCTTTCTGGCTGCGTGGCAGCCTCAAGAGAAGTCAGGTCAAGTGGTATTCTCCACGCTGGAAAGCTACGCGTCCGAAAATGCCCATAGGTTGTGGGCCGGTTTTGGGTCCTAGGGTGCTACAGTAGCAACAAAAGATGCGCCTACTGTCAACATGTCGGACTCGCTTTCCTAGGCATCTGGATGATGACCTGCTGTATATGTCTGCATTAACGTACTTATCTGTCTGATACATACCTGAACTGCTTTGTTATGTTTGCATACACACAGTGGCGTAAATATGCACACACACACATATACTAGTTAAGCTGCAACAGCACCTCCTTCTCAACCTGAGATCCGTGTGGAGCTACAAGCGCTTGGCATGACCTAAAACGGTTGGCAACCAGACGTACTGTATCCCGTCCACTTTTGAAGAATTTTGAGGCGTCTCAGCTCTACCAAGCTCTTGCAAATCAGGCCCATTGTTGCACTTTGGTGGCAAAAGCAGCCCAAGAGGACATGCGACGGTGTCCCAGGATGAGGATGTTCTGCAACTGATGCAGGTTGCACTGCGGACTTGCACAAAACACGCCTTTGCCGAAAAGGCATAGCGTGTCTCCCAGGCAGCAAAGTGCCATGATGGAATGCATGGACATTGCAGTAGCTCCTTCGTTTAAAAGCCTTCGCAGCATGATGGTGTGAACTACGTTTGCTGTGGTGAGTCACGGTTTTGAGGGCATGCATGCTGGCTGTTCGCGAGAACGAGGCCACCTGCTGTCACAACCGTCGGACATGTTTCCATCACTTTCCCAGAAAGGCATTTGCAGCTCAACCTGCTGCTGTCGTCGACTTACGGGCTATAGTGTCCAAGAAGGCTTCACAAAAACAAAAGGCGATTCGACTAAGTCTTGGCCTCCTCGAAACCCTGTGCTTTGCGTCACATCCCAACTGACCATGGCCAAAGCGCTTTCCTGGGGCGCAGAAGCTGCCAGTCCGGATTCGTCTCATTCGAGCGCTGCCACCTAATCTCAAGGGGTTCGTTGTTCTACATCTCGTGTCAAGCTTTGTCCCGAAGTTGTCAAGGTTGTTCGATTGGTGTTCAATATTGAACTCGTTTTAATCTAGTGGGATCCAAGATCTCGGCATCCGCGACTCTCGAAATAATTTTTAAGAATTTTGAATGAAACGGAACCAATAACAATAACATGCGATCATAATTTTTCATAACCATCATCGTGAGACTGGAAAGCGACGTCAAGGCGACAGACTGAAAGTCAACAAGGGGGCCTTCTGAACAACCGTCCCAATGAATCTCTTGGTCCTTGAATGCTGGTACTCTGCTGTAAGAAATCATAGGGGCTGAAAGAGACCTTGTTGCATGTCATAGGGCTCCCGACCAGACACGTCAAGGATTCAAGACATGAGACAGGCGACTAGTGTTCATCCCATCTCGACCCTTCGGCTTGGAGCTTATGCTGCTTGTACTGCACCTTAAGCCTACTCGAGCCCGTCTCTGCGACAAGCCAAGCAGCATGGGATGCCGACGGTCCCAGTCCTGGGGCACATCCTGTCACTTCACACCGGGCACTCTCTGTTCCATTTTGCTGGATGCTATCTAAACCTGGCTGGACGCATCAGGCGCAACATGCCGTATGCATTTATACAGCATGTGTCTCTCACCTAGTCCTCTACAGTCGCACATCGCAGTATGGAGACGTCCATGCTGCCCTGTCGTAAGTGAGCCCGACAAAGCGCACCTCCAGAGAGGGCAGCTCATCGGTAGCTGTGCTGTAGTCGGAGTAAGTAGCCTGTCCAGGTCAGCCGTCCAGACTCTGTGCACTTCTTCCGCACGAATGCGAGCAAATCTGCAGTTCCCCTCGGCCCAATTCAAATCAATTCAACCTCGCGTCAAGTCTAGTCAAACGGGGTCAAACGGGTTTACTACCGAGACCTTCATCGAGCCACTATGCGACAGAGCTGAAGTCCACAATCTTCGAATAGGCCCGATGACTGCATGGTCGACGTCTCGCCTTCTCCACACGTCGATCAAGTTCAAGCTGCTGACAGCGACGGATCTTTCGAAAGCAGCTCCAGCACTCCTGTCCAAACCACATCCGGGCTTTCGCGCTGGGTCCGAGCAACAAAACACGAAGCTCTCTTCAAGTCGGACAGGAAAATGAGCATTCGAAGCCACAAACGACTATGTATCAACTTCAAGATGCAACTGCACAGGATCCTCGCAAAGATACCGGCCAGCCATCTTCGAGCCAGCCTCTCAAACGGCAAAGCATCGGTTGGGAGCGTAAAGACTCCATGCTTAAAAAATGCAGCTTGTGACCAAAGCACAGACACGTCAGAATGCATTCATAATGTTAAGCTGCAGGTGTCCGGTCTGTTGCGTTCCATGTTGCGAGGAAAGGGACATGTAGCAAGGTCCAGGGCATGACAAGCCCAGGGTTCTAAAACAGCGCTAGCTAAATTATGTGGCTGCTGCTGGTTGAAGCGCGGATTTCCGATTTCTGCGACAGGGTTCCACACAGAATACTGCGAGGCACCTATTTCTGCGGGGTTCTCAACAAATCTTACGGTGTATCCCATCTCCGTGCCGATACACACCCAATCAAAACCATCGCAGGCCACAATGCTTTCGATCCTCCGCACGCCTTTCAGTCCGACACAGATAGGTAAAAGCACAGTCGTAATGAGTCGTAAATTTCATCGAGAGTATGGCTTGAACCGAAAGCGGCCTCGTCTAAGCATGTCAAATGTCAGCAGCGAAAACAAACATAACGGAGCGCCCCATTTCTACAGCCAGCTATAGGTACTATTATAGCTCCATGCGAATGTGACTGAAATGTTCCGTTAAAATATCCCTCTGAGCCTCGCCAGCATGACCATCAGAGCGCAGTCGCCCGCATTGGAAGCAAAGCACGGCGCTTCGAGCCTGGCTGAGAAGGGGGATGTAATGGGCCGCCCTGTAGGACGACTCTACGGCGCTATGCTTCATGGACAACATGTCCCATGCACAGTGCGGGCCCTGGCTGAGTGGCATCATGACAAGATACGCAAGCTCTTTCGCACATCATGCTCGCGCGGCGCGTCTCGAGTAAGCCTGTGCCTTCACACGGGCCACCTCTGATGGGAAAACTTCGGCACGCCTGGCGACACCGCAAATTTCAGAGCAGTAGCCAAAACTGTTCACAAGCTTTGCGTTTTGAACTGTCCCGGGGATGTGGCACGACTGTCTTCGTGGCCTGCTCATGGCAGAAGCCACAGTAGAGCCGACTCCACGGAAGGGATAACCACCAAGGCAGTGGTGAAGCCGCTGGCCAAGACCGAGCACACAGCAGCATAGGGCACGGCGTCCTTGTCCCAGGACGCTAGGGACACGGTGCCAAGCACGTGGGCCACTCCTCCAACCGAAAGTCCACGCTCTCGTGAGCCCTCCATCTTCAACCAGCTCATCAAAGGCTTGGAAATGACGACTCCAATGGAGCAAGACGACACCACTATGGCAGCCGCGAGAGGCGGCGATGCCTTCAGGGAGCCTGCCACCGTCAGAGCCAGTGCAGCCTGGCAGAAACGGGGCGTCGTCGAGTGAGCAAGGCCCTTCGGCAAGGCCAGAACTCGTGCAAGGAGAACTGAACCAAAGAGGCCGGTCACTGCTGCAATTCCGGCCGTTCCGACGATGACAGTGCTGTCTCGCTGCAGCAAGTGACGACGTTCGAAGAGCACCAAGCCCAGGGAGATCACCAGGGGGTTCAACAGCCTGGAGAGCACAGGGCCGCCCCCTCCCGGATTCGAGTAGCGCACCAGGACATCATGGAATGATTCCACATCGTCCTCCCGGGCCCACAGAGCAATGGCGAGCCAGCCACCGAACACACCGACAAACACAGGCGGCATCAGCGTCTTGAAGGTCGGCCCTGCGCAGTTGCCTACGACGAAGGCAAGGAGGGTTGCGCTCATGATGAAGGCGGACTCAACCAATCGAGACTGGTGGCCAAGCTTTAAGAAAATCAGCGCCGCAAGCATGATGACCGCATACACGGGAAGCCATCTTCGCTTGTATGGGATGCCAGGTCGCGGGTAGGGCTCCACGTTCTTCGGGGTCATGCCCGGAAGGGCCTGGACTGCATCTTCGGCCTCATCCTTTACCTTCGAGGCTGGCACAAGGGAGCCCAGGAAGTTCGCCACAGTCGCCACCAAGGCCATCTGCAAGAGGGCGCCGACGAAGAGAAGTACGACCAGGCGGAGGAACTCCGCGCCGGTGATGGGCTCCTCCACCAGCGGCAACTTGATGAGAGAAGGCGTGAAGAACACTGGGGCCCACTTGAAGAGGAATCGATAGCCCGGCTCTGAGCACTGAAAAATGAAGTTTGCCGTCGATCCATAGCCACATTTGTCCAGGCAAAGCAGCGCTCCGAAAAGGCCGAACATTCCTACCAGTGGCGATGGCAACAGGGCACCCACGCCTGTGGCTTCCACGGCATTCTCGAGTGCCACGAAGCCACCCACGGCCAGGAGCCTCCGAACCGTTGCCGCCGCCATGCTGCTGCTGGCCCTGTGCCCTGGCACCCTCAAGACTAAACCGCAAAACCAAGGGTCTTGTGCTCTCACATAGCCTGTAGGAAAACTCGAAGCTCTAATGTCTGTCGAGTCTTGCCGATCTTGAAGCCATATCTATCTCATTCTTCCCTATCCAAAGCAGAAGCCAAAAGCTGGAGCCCTGAGTTTTCAGAAGCTGAAAACAGCTGCCGTTTGGACTTGTGCTTGCAGCACGAGGAGCGAGAGACTCTGAATCCCATGTGCCACGTGATCTCCCGGATCGTCTGAACTCTGCAAGCAGTAACACAACACCACCACCACCGCCACCACCACAGGGACCACGACGACGACTACTACTACCCACCACAACGCGGACGCTGGATCATAATGTCACTGGAGACCATCATCACCGTCATCATCACCATCACCATCATCACCATCATCACCATCGTCATCATCATGATTACCATCATCAACAACATGTTCCTGATCATGCTATTCTTCCTCCATGTCATCATCATCATCATCATCATCATCGTCATCAACATGTTCCTCACCACCATCATATTCTTCTTCCCCGTCATCATCACCATCACCATGTCATTGTTCAGACACAGGTCATATTTCCGCATTCCACTGACTCTCGCCTCTGCCGTTCGCTTGTCAGCGCCACGGCCGTCGAACCAGCGCTGAGCTCTCTGTGCACCTCGCAGTTGTTGCTGGTATGTTTGCGTTTCAAGAACAATCAATCAATATATATATATATATATATATATGTATACATATGTTTTGTATAGAAATGGACAAACAATTTACATATCTATACTATATATATATGTATGTATGTATATATATATATGTATATATATAGTTATAGTTTTATATGTGTACATACACATTAATATTCATTTAAACTTTGAATGAAAGTAAATCAACTGTATTTAGTAGGCTCTAGCATTGCAAAGTCCCCTGAAGCTTAACTGTATCTTCTAGTTTGCCACAATACTCTGCCACCGCGACAAAAGCTCCACTACAATTCCAACTCTAACAACAATTTCTCGGGTCTGGCAGGATGCGTAGTTTCAGAAGTTGTGGAGGTGGCGTTTACTGAGTTTACTGTTTCGACTCTCACAGCTTAAAGAGAGGCCTGACAGACATATGATTTCGAGAGACAAAGACAGCGAGCTCACGCAGGTGCTATTGCAAACTCAAGCCTCTGGCTTAATGAGGGGCTCCAATGGCCAAAACCCGCTGCTCGCCAGTGACGAGGTTCGGTACTGAAGCTTTTAGGACCCGACGGCGAGCACGGGGTGCATTTTTCCCGCATCCGGCTTTGGGTGGGGCATGCCTTTCTCAGCATTTGACATTTTCACACAATTGGCACGTTGCGCTGCTCAAACTCGAAGCGACCAACCAAGCTCTGGGAGATCAAGGGGCCAGGCAGTGTTAGGAGTACTAGAACTGACATATCATCATCGCGATGTTGGCCGCTGCTTTTGTTCTTTCTTCTCTGGCTATGCAAAACTTCTGAGAAGTGCTTAAAATGCACATAACTTCTTGCAAACAAGAATCGTTCCACAAGCCGCTCGGCCCTTTTCAATAGCCGCCCAGTGGTGGCGCAGCCAGGATTCAGCCTTTCATCGAAGGCACAGCTCGAGACGGCTTGTCCACAGTATCTTCTGAAGCGTGGAGATGGGGAAACGGCGAGCCAGTGGGGGAAGGAGGGAAGGAGGGAGGCGGAAGATTCGTAAGGATTCGGGGGTCGTAGAGCGTGGAGGGCTCAGGCTAGTGTTGCCAAATATAACGAACACAAGGAATGGGATGGGTATACAGACTCGGTCGGAAATCGACTCCCCGCATCGACATATGGGCGTTCGAGAAGTGCCACATAAACAGTAAGACTTTCTGTGTCGACGCTTTGCGGGTCCTGACAAAGCCGGGCGGCTGCGAAGCAGCGAGGAGATCGTCAACGGCAGCGCTGGGATTGCGGGCCATGACAGCACGGGCATGCAGGTTGAGGTGCCTGCAGGTCCGCCCATGCTGATCCAGGAGGGCCTTGCTTGAGAGGTGGAACATTTTTGAGGCGCAGTGCCTAATTCGAATTATAATTACAAGCACAAGCAGAAAAGCTAAGCTGATTGCAGAAGGCCACTGCGGCCGATGCCTCTGCTGATGCAAAACCCAACCGTAGCTCCGCCACACAGCGAAGCTGCAAGCACCTCAACTCTCAATTCATCAGCTTTCCCTGTATCCTTCAAGCCGCCTAGCCGGTACAGTAGAAACGCAGACTTCTCCTGAAGATCTCTTGCTGTGGACGAGGCGCTCACGATGGAGTCTTGTTGCCGGTGAAGAGGCACCAGAGGAGCGAACAAAGACGGCAGCCAGCTTCAAAAGAGCCAACAGGGGCCGGTTCCCTCTCAACAAAGCAGTCGCGTGATCCTGGCTTGCAGTTGCTTGCAGTCAGGGAAGTCGCTGGGCGTAAACCCCCTGAGGTCCATACTACTATCTGCATACGAAAACTATATGAACATCTTTATGGCTGTCATTATTACGACGCCTGTTGTTTGAAATGAACCTCTTGACTCTTTATTACGACGAGCATGGCCTTGTCTTCTCGAAGTAGCTGTTCCAGGTCGTGACACTCTGGCGACTCCCAGGTGCGATTCAGGACGGTGATTCGGAAGAGCGCCTCGAGGATTTAGGGCTTTCTGTTATTGCCTCCTGCGCTTAAGGGCGCGGGTTTAGAGCTTGCTCTGAGTTGTTTGTCCACACTCTGCTCTTGATGGAGTTTGGGGTAGAAGCTGGGAGCTTCAGGCCTAGAAAAGTATTTCGTCGACTGTCACTGAGCAACTATCTACTGTTATTCGCATGATCACATATTGCAGGCTCTTTTGCTGGTCTGCTGTCACAACCGATTCCTCCTGGCTACACGAGGACGCGAAGAAAGGATGACAAACTCTAAACACCAGACCCCACAAACCCTAGCACACTTTTTGAGCAGGGCCTGCGGTGCAAATGCACCCTAAAAGCATAATCCAAAACTTACGAACTCCTGCAAGTCCTGTAGTTATAACGCCTTTAAAAACTGCGACGCAAACCCTACAAACCCTAGAAGCCACAAAGGCTACTAAGCTTGAGCCGCCCGCACCCCAAATCCTATACACCCTCTACCGCAAAACACGACATTCAACTCTGAGCCCGAAAGCCTGTACACCCGTAACCTCAAACCTGAAACCCCAGTCCCAAGCAGCTTAAACCCGAAACCCTCAACCGTTTTGCTTCAAACCCTTTAAACCAGAAAAGGGCAGTCGAGGCACTGGCGCCGGAGTGTTCGGCCAGCCTGCGAGGCTTTGGGCCTTCGCACACCGAAGCTCCGCGCATTGCTTCGGGCGGAGCACGGCCAGAGCAAGCTCCACCTGGCTAAGGGCCCTGCATTAAGGAAAAGTATATTTGAGTTTTGAAGTTCAGGGCTCCACGTTTGGGAAACATGTATTTGGGCATTGGCGCTCAGAGTCGCTACTTTTGGGGCTTTTTAGGGGTACCTTTTGGGTTTTTGTGTTGCCCCGCGCATTGCTGATTTCATTATAATAAGTACGGTAGGGGCTTCAGAGGGGACGCGTTCTTATATGTCAAGGTATTCATGACTTTCTTGGTCGATGACCTGCAGATTTGAAGAGTGGAGACACAACGATAGAAAGGTGATAGAAACGCTCACAGTAGCAATGGAGGGCCACAAAAGAGAGGAGGAACATCATCAAAGAAAAAGAGGAGAACCCTCCCTCCTCTTGTCCAGCCCAAGCCACACAGTCTGGCAGCTCGCCGCTGCCTGCAGATCTGCAACATGCCGTAACTTAGGGTTTCAGCACTCACTCTCGAACATGTCTAGGCGAGGTTCCT
>CAJNDV010034440.1:238961-261257 GCA_905221635.1 Symbiodinium sp. CCMP2456 | reverse complement strand
TTGATATATATATATATACATACAAATCCAATCTGCCAACTGCTGGTCTGTTCGAACACCCAACATGACACAATCGATGGCTCAGGCTTTGAGGTTAGGCTTACGGTGAAACATTGAGTTCGGGAAAACACAGATTCATAGAGCCGAAAGCACTGGTGCGTTTGGGCCAAGTTCTGCGTCCGGCCGATCATGATCCAAAGGTCAGCTGTCACGAGCCTCCGCCAGAAAGCAAACGTGGGAAACAAGTTATCCATGTTACCGCTGACACAGACTTCCGGCGCTGACATTACGTTCCTTGCGACCTGCATGTCCACGCTCCGATGCCAGTCTAATGCCAATCTGAAATAGCCCTCTGTGGAGCATTTGCATCATGCGACCCTGAAGCTAACTTCGAATCCCAAGCATGAGAAGCAACCCAGAGAGCCCAATACCCCTTAATTAAGGAAGATACCTTAAACGTATGTTCCTTAATTAAGGGTATTAGGATCTCTGGGAATGCCAGGATGGGAAGTGGCTGGTGCCGGCGACGCTGTGGCCGGCGGCAGCGGCAGGCGGCTGTATGCTCCCTTACCACGCAAGAAATGGATGCTCCGGCTTGAGCTTGGACGAAGCGGCTCCCAATACTGATTAAAGGAGGTATACTGTCCGTGAGACAATTTGGGCAGTTGTCCACATGATGCGTCCGTCTCCAACAATGAAGAACCCAAACCCTAAACCCTAAACCCTAAACCCTAAACCCTAAACCCTAAACCCTAAACCCCCAGATGATGATGAAACCGCCAAAGGCTCACTACTCTCAGTCACTCATCGGCCACAGCAACGAAACCCCAGGCAGCATACATCCAAAGCCTGTGGATTTTAGAGTTTCGAGCCTATTTTAAGGCTTCGGCATTTTTTAGGGTTTATCCCTAGAGCCTATTTTAAGGCTTCGGCAGTTTTTAGGGTTTCTCCCTAAACCCTAAACTCAAGGTGTGACTTACAAAGAATTAACCACGACCCTCCTCGGCAGAGACCTGCAACTGGTCAAGACTATCTTGGCCCGTGGCGAAGCCAGGCCCATAGGAGCCTGGGCATTGTCTTTACTGTAGAACTCTGGGTGAAGAACAACCCCCCCTAAAGCGTCCAAAGGACCAAAAATCATGTATTTGGGTTACGCATAGTAGTTTTGTAGGTTAGTATTCAGGAGAGTACATGATTATTAGGTACTCTTAATGTACAACCTCCCTAAACCCCAGCCCTGAACCCGGTGCTTTGAGCTGTGCCTGTAACTTATAGCTCTATGCAAACCAGTTTAGCCCTAAACCCTAAACCTAAACCCTAGAGCAGTTTAGTCCCTAAGCCCTAAACCCTAAACCCCTAAACCCCTAAACCTAAACCCTAAACCCTAATTAAACCCAAGGTGTAGGCATTTTGAGGGCCCCAGGCTGATTCTCCGACGGCCCGTAATATGTGGAACAAGGTTTTCAAGGTATTTGCGTTATACTAAGGAACTCGAAACCCTAAACCCCTAAACCCTAAACCCCTAGACCCTAAACCCTAAACCCTAAACCCCTAAACCCTAAACCCTGAACCCTAAACCCTAAGCTGTCATTATTGCTTCTTCGGACCTACCGACCCCGACCGGCTAGTCTTGCTTGTCCAGTATCATGGGGAACTTAAAGGTTAACCTTTGAGGATAGGGTTTCGCGTTTAGGGTTTCTTAGGGTTTAGGGTTAGGGTTTAGGGTTTCTTAGGGTTTACTTTTATTTTATTTTTTTTGTTTGGGGGGGGGGGTCTTGTATACCAATAAAGTTAAAGGTTACCTGATCTGCTACGAAGTACCCATAGGCTCCATTATAGTTCCTTTTTTGTGGTTTATAGTTAGGATCCTATAAGGTAATCCCAAAAAAGAACTCCTTTGGAGCCTATGGGTAGTGCTCTGTTAGGGATGATCGTGGAATCCAAAAACTCCCTGCGTGATCGCACGGTGTCGAGTTCTGATTCAGTTTCAGTGTCTAGGGTTTAGGGTTAGAATAGGGTTTTGGGGTCTATTAATAGTATAAGGAACCCCCCAAATAGTATTGGGAATTATTTCGGCTCCTACATTATTCAGGGCATGGGCGGCTCTTCTCCGCGCGGCTGGAGAGATTTTGTGCGGAATTGAGTGGTCGGAATCAGGTTTCATGGCTGGGGTTGATTGAAGTAATCAATTCACTACTTAACTAATTAACTAATTCATAATTATTTAATTCATTAACCAGTTAGTTCATTAATTACTTAAGCCGCTACAAGTAGCCCCAAACTCGAACAGGAGAGGAGCTTCGGACGGTTAGAGAAAGTCATCCTCCACCTTCACTCGAAACCCTCAACCGGAGCCCAACTTTGCAACGCAATGTCCACTAAGAGCTGGGCTGAAGGAGAAAGCACCGTTGGTGTCATACCTTGTGCGACAGTTCAACCTTGAGGGTACTGGGTTCAGTATTTTAGGCGTTACCCATAGGCTCCATTATAGTTCCTTTTTGCGGTTTATATTTAGGATCCTAGAAGGTAACCCCAAAAAGGAACAACTTTGGAGCCTATGGGTAGTAATCGTCACCACCTGTATGGAAATCAGCTTTGAGCGTGCAGGATTATGGTTGGCAGGTTTGGGTCTGAGGATAAGTCAAGATTAGCGGGCTGGCATAATGTAAGGGCCTTCCTAATTAGAGTAGGTTTTTTTGGAGAATATTACACTATAATGTATAAAAAGGAACCCCCCAAAATCGTAGGCCCCTACATTAAACCCAGGCTTTGGATGGACGGAGTTCACACGAACGGAAACAGGATTTGAGCTCCTATCAAAGGCCTAGGGGGTGTCGGGGGAGTGGAGCTCAGAGCCTCAGGCTAGCACCTTGGCTCTGACTTTGGCTTCGTACATGTAGTGGAGTCCACGAGGCCTATTGCTCTGTGTATTATCAGTAGAATACCCGATGCACTAAACTAAACTCAAACCCTAATTAAACCCAACATTCTGATTGGGAACCTTGATTTTGCTTGGAGTCGTTGGGGGCCGCTTGTGCTGTTTCCAACCGCGCCTCAACCGGAGGGTTTAGGGCTTCAGGTTTACCTGAAACCCCGCAAGCCCCGAGCCCCTACCTGTTTGAAGAAAAACCATAATTACACCCGGAACTCACCCTAAACCCTAAACCGTAGGAACCCGATATTCCGGTGTGTCTTGGGCCTCAAGTTCGTTCAGGATACCGAAACCCTACCGTCCTGAGAGGCCCCTGTAAACTCAAAGGCCCTATAACCACTCAAACGCAACAGCTCCAACCTGTATGTTCGTAAACCCTCTACCCATAGGTTCCATTATAGATCCTTTTTGTGGTTTATATTTAGGACCCTATACGGTAATCCCAAAAGAACTACTTTTGGAGCCTATGGGTAAACCCTTGAGGATACGCCCAAACATATGGGTGGTTGTCAAAATTATGGTCCCTTTTTGGGTCCTTATTGTAATACGGCACCTATTATTTAGGGTACCCCAGAAGGGACCCTTATTTTGACAACCACCCATATGTTCTGAGGGCCACTCGCATGAAGTTCTGAGCTTCGCACTGCAGCACAGGATTGGAAGGGCTCCCACGTTTCGGAAACGCCGCGGAGGGGAGTTGCGGGTATGCCTCGGTCATAGTTTACAAGGCTCTGGGCTTACAAAGGGTGTTATACCTTTCCGGTACTGGCGGGTGCAAAGCCGGCACCGAAATCATCAGCTAAACTTCATTAGGAAAAGCCCGGACCGAATTTCTGGTTGGCGTATTTCGCGACTGTGTTGAGACGATAGACATGAGACTGAGCCTGCACCCAAGGCTCAAAGTAGCAAGGCAGTCCCTATGCAGTATGATCAAAACCTTTTTCCATGAGCAGAATCTGTTTAAGATAGGGGCCAAAAGTAAATTACCTATACTATTTTGGGGGTCCCTTATTATAAGCATAGTATAACGTACCCCAATAATTACCTATACTATTTCGGGGGTTTGCTTATCAATTAGGGTTTAGGGTTTCGGCTACTTCATGTACTGTCACAGGAACTCGCCAGACATGCTTAGCCCTAACAGGGTTTAGGGTTCAGGGTTTAATGGAGGGGCCTCAATAGTTAGAACAGGTTTTAGGGCCCACTATACTTTAATTAAAATAAGGAGCCCCCCCCCCAACAAAATAGTATTGGTACTTATTTAGGCCCCTGCATTAGGAGCCTGTGAAGGATTCGTCTCCGAATTGTCAAGCTTATGTCGCAGCTGAGGCAGGAGCACCCGCATTGCCCTGCATCATATGGGGGTCTCCATGATGCCGCCGTCGGAGGCTATTGTCGAAAATGGAAACGTTTCTAACCCTGGGCTTGGAGGACAGCTCTACATCTACTGGTACAGTAGGGCTGAAGTTGTCATGACTGTGCCAGAACAGCAGATCCCAAACTTACGCTTGAGTCGATTACGACATTACGATATCTGTTTGTGAGTTTGCCTGCATTGGACCGATAGCTGAAAACTTCAGCTGAGGTTGGCCCCGACTGTGCCATGCCGATGGCGCAAGAGTTGAAAACAGCTCGGCTTGAGCCAAAAGCCAAGCAGTTGGCATTCCTTAAAGACCGCATGACCCGTAAAAGCAAGAGCCCTATGCCCTCTTATGGTATGAACCCCTATATGGTAGATGAGCCTTACACCCTTTTTGGGTTCATCTCGTCTTCAAGGTTCTGGGTTTAGGGTTTACCCATAGGCTCCACAGTAGTTCCCTTTTAGGATTACCTTATAAAGTGTCCCAACTATAAACCACAAAAAGGAACTATAAAATGAAGCCTATGGGTAGTGAGGGAGCCAAAACCCTTCAAGAAATGCACCCGCTGTGCAACATACGATTGCATCCTCAACCCCTTCAGCGCGAGCCTCGCGGCCTGGGGGTCTGCACCTTTCGAACCGCCTGAACCCTAAACCCCCTAAGCTCCAAACCCTAAACCCCCTTAAACCCCCTCAACCCTAAACCCCCTAAACCCTAAACCCCCTATAAACCCTAAACCCCCCCAAGCCCTAAACCGTTGAAACCCCCTAAACCCCCTAAGCCCTAAACCAGAGCAGCCCATGGGTAGGACCTGCATCTGCTCTGGACTTCTTAAACCTACAACAAAAACTCACCTAGGGTTTAGCGTTTACCTATAGTCTCCATTATAGTTCCTTTTTGTGGTTTATATTTAGGATGCCATAAGGTAATCCTAAAAGGGAACTACTGTGGAGCCTATGGGTACTTTCAGGCTTTCCCCCGGAGCTACAACAAAAACTCACTTGGGTGGTTGTTAAAATGATGGTCCCTTTTTGGGTCCTTATTATAATACGGCACCTATTATTTAGGGTACCCCAAATGGGACCATAATTTTCACAACTACCCACTTAGGGTTTTAGCGTTTAGGGTGTGTTGTAGGGCACGTACAAAGTTTATACCTGTGCTAAACTATGGTTTGAGGTTTATAGGGTTTGCCTATATTAGGGCCTACAACAAGAACCCACAAATTTAGGTTACAGGTCATGGTAGTGTAAAAACTTACAGCTAAAGGATGTTGCGGGCCTGACCGCCGAACGGACCAGACTTGCGAAGAGGTGTTGTTTGATGCTTTGGGCTTCGGGACGAGGGTCCGATAGGTGCCCAAAACCCCAGTGCCTGAAACCCTGCAACCTGAAAGGCCTGAACTAAAGGAAACGACAGGTGGGGAGTTTAGGGTATATAGGGCTTCTATGAGGCTTCCATAAGGTTGATTTACCTTCTATAAGGCTCCTATAACGGTAACTACCCACCTGAAAATGTCCTAGACTGAACCTGAAACCGCAACGGAACCCTAAGCCCTCATAGCGAAGATGGGGCCCATGAAACGCGTCTTTCGACTTCCGCATCTCCGCAACAAGTCGCCATGTCTTTGGGCAATCTCTATGCATCGTAGGCCAAATGCGGGACTGACAGTTCGGTTTGGGGAGGATAGCTTCTTCCGGCTCTTGTGGTGACGCCCTGCGTAAACAAGGTCTAGCGTGTAGTTTTGGGGGGGTAGCTACACTTACCTAAATATTGGGTTACTGGGGTATAACCTAAACCCTAAACCCTAAACCTTAAACCCTAAACCCCTAAACCCTAAACCCTATATACTACATGGCTAGTAATTTAATATTAACGTAACTGGAGCCTTTGGGCCTCGGGTACTATCAACTTTGTAGCATGAAGGCCCATTCGTGGTAATGTAGGGGCCTTAATAATTAGAATAAGGTTTCGGGGTATATTATACTTTAGGTATATTAAGGAACCCCCAAAACCCTATTCTAATTATTAAGGCCCCTACATTATAAGGACTGACTGTCCGGCATTTTCCCAGGTCTGGCGTGCGTGCTGTGCCGCACGACGACCACTAGCATGCAGCCCGTTTTGGGCATCCGGTGAGAAAGTCGAGCAGCAATTCTGCTCCGAAGTCAATGTACGGAGACGTGCCTCTGAAACCGCGCGCAATTCACCGGTTCCGAAGCGACGTAAAGCCACAATCTCGATCCCCAAACAACCCTCGTTTGAAAAGGACTGCCGCTAACGTGGCAAGACTGTAACACTTACGGAAGATCTGCCTGAATCGGCGAACAGGCTTTGTCAACCAATTGAGTTGCACATTGAGAGCTCTAAGGCTTATCCCTGCTGTCTTGCGCAAAGTGCAGGCACGTATACTTGTCCAAGCTTCACAAACCCCATTCGAAATTCTAACCAACCAAAAGCAACACAGTATGCTTTTTAAAACCCCATTGGAATGATATTACATTAAAAAGAACATCTTAGTTCCTAAGAACACTAAAGTGCCAGGTCCGTCTTTGTACCCTCAAATGGGGCATATGGTCGCAAATAATGGGCATTTAGGGTCAGATAGAGGGAAAATGAAGGGAAAATGGTGTAACACCACCTAGACCCTTAAAAGTAGCACCGTTTTTGGGTTGACTTTTTGTTATGGTTAGGATCCTATAATAACAAACTAAGGTCACCCAAATAAGGTACTACATTAAAACATTTAAGGGGTCTAAGTAAGGTATATCATGCAGAGGCCTTAATAATTTGAATGGGGTCTTGAGCTCCTTCATAGTATTATGATACTATGATGATCGTAAGAAAACCCCAAGCTAGTATAGGTAATTGTTGTAAACACTAAACCCTAAACCCTTATTTCAAATCCCCTATATTGAGGTATATCACCCAAAATAATATAAGTAATCATTATAAACCCTAAACCTTAAACCCTAAACCCTTATTATTTGAGGCCCTATATTGAGGTATATTATGGAGATATAAACCCTAAACCTTAAACCCTAAACCCTAAACCCGAAACCTTCAACCCTAAACCGTTATTTGAGGGCCTATACTATGGAGTCAGCCAGCATCCAGCGGGTCGGAGAGGCGGCGGTTCCAAAGATCGGCAATGCATCGATCAAGCTTCGCGTGGATTCCGCCGATGCTTTGGTGGACTTTTGCGAGTCCTTAAAGGGATCCGTAAAGGGATCCTTAAATATTAAAGGGATGTAGGGCATTTGGGGTTTATAGGGTTTGGGGTTTAGGAAGTTTAGAGGTCGGGTTCGGGTTGGTTTAATTCGGGGCTTCAGTTCGGGGCTTATTGAGGGTTTTGGGTTTTGGATACTTCTAGGACAAGGCTGCTCTTCTGGGATCATGTCGAGGGCTTCTGGGATGTAAAGTTTAAGGTTAGAAGCCTTGAGCCCCCCACTAATCTCTTCACATGGAAACCCTAAACCCTACACCCTAAACCCCTAAACCCTAAACCGTAACGCCTCTAAAATCGAGCCGTACGCTTCGTGACATTCAGAGTTCTGGCCTCGAAGTACAGGACTTCTATTCGGCGTAGGGAGAAGGTAGTGCAGTGCCTACCTACTTCGGGCACAAGCTAGCCTATAGGGTTACCGAACACTCCTCCACCCAGATGTGCGCATACTGTACACGCATATATACCTACATACTTAAATCTTTGTGTATATATATATATATAGATGTACAAACACACACGTGAAGCACTGCTTGTCGTGTGCTCTTTGCAGGTCCTGCACCGGCAGCCACGCAGCCAGCTAATTCACACGACTTCGAGTTGTTGAGGCACGATGCACTTAGGACACTTCTGCTTTTCTCGCTGTGTCCCAGAGCCCCTGTCTCTCCAATCTGAAGCCAACCTAAACCAGAGCAATCCTTGGACTTCGTATACACTCCCAAAGCCTGTAACTTTTACACCTCGAATACCAGAAACTCTTGAGAATCACAAACATTCCCTGCGCAAAGCTCGCGACAAAGACTTGCTGCACGCGCACAACTAGCCTAACTAGCCTAGAAATGCCCCAAGGCAAAGTTTAGCATATCGCCATGAGCCTTTTTCTTGCGACTCTTGCTGGCAACATTGTAACTGGAAGGATACATCTTGCTCTTACCCTTCTTGCTTTATCATGATACCTAAATGATTAAGCCTCAACCCCGACCCAGGCTCTTTCGGACTAAACCCGAGGACGCAGGAATGATAACGAGGTCTGGAATGGGGAGTCGGTCTAGCATCTCTGAATATACGGGCCTTGAATGACAGAATAGGGTTTTGTGGGTGTGTATGTCTATCTAAAACCTATATATCTGTATATCTCTATATCTATACACCTATATATATATATATACATACAATATATATATATATATATACATATGTATCTAGATATCTGTATCTATATCTATCACTATATATTTATCTGTACTTGAATCTGTATCTGTTTGTACATATGCACCTACATATACATATACACATGTAATACGGTTCGTGCCGTGATTATGCATGTGTGTCTATATGCATATATACACACACATATATATATATATATGTATATATAATTAACATACAGATATACACATATATGTACAGCCTTTAAGTATCCAGACCCGTACTACTACATACATGTCGTGCCTCAACGGCTAAGCTACCCGTCGTCACAGGCTTCCAGAACCTCTGACAGTGACATCCAGCATAGTCCTGAATCCCACTTTACACTTTGTACCCTGACACGCCCCAACGAAACATGTTAGTGCAACCTATAGCGAATGCCAAATAATTAGAGAGAACCTAAGCCCTGAAGCAAGTAGGTAATCCAATGAACATGTACAGTTGTATCTATGTAGGTATGCGTGTCTATGTATATATATATATATATATGTATATATATATACATGCGAAAGTAGGTGCAAATACAAGTATAAGTCAATCGGCCAAATAATCCGGTATGGATATACGTATATATATATATATATGTGTGTGTGTGTGTATATGTGTATATATATATATATATGTATACACACACTCAATTATTATGTTTATGAATCTAGAACTGTAATAGATGTAGATATATATATATATATACACACTCAATTATTATGTTTATGACTCTAGAACTGTAATAGATGTAGAACCTAATCCCTAAAACCAGTAAGTACTCGGAGACCCGAAGGCAGAGGCCCTAAACCCTAAACCCTAAACCCTAAACCCTAAACCCTAAGGCCCGGCCGTGGAAGCCTCACTCGAGGATCTCTAAGGAGACGAGGCAGGACGACTCCTGGAGGAGGTGCCAGGCCTCACCGTTTAGTAAAAGGGTTTAGGGTTTAGGGTTTAGGGTTTAGGGTTTAGGCCTCACCGTTTAGTAAAAGGGCTCTGACTCTAGGGCTTGGAGTCTATGGTTGAAGGCTTAGGATTTAAAGTTTAGGGTCCTTTTAGGGCTCTAGGGCTTGGAGTCTATGGTTGAAGGTTTAAGTTTTTTTGTTTTTTGTTTATCACCTCTTTTCCTTCGCCTGATAAGGGTTCCGGAATACCATGTTGGTTGAGGCAGGGGAGCAGGAGCCTGGGACAGCATTGGGAGGGATTCAACCACCAACACCACAGAATGCCAGTACTACCTCACACAGTTGTCCCACTAGGCTCCTTCTGCTCATTCAGACTCAGCTTAGCACAGCACCAACTTGCACACTCTACTCACTACACATAAAACAAGTAGAATCCTCACAACTATTCTTAGCCAGTGCAGCGAAAGCCGACTTGAGAGTGGGGTTAGCCACTTCGCCAGCCATGATCTGCCCAAGACAGACACCGTTCAGAGGAACTGCAGCAAGCCTACCAATTATAGGGAAAGCCTACCCTGCATTATATACACCCACACACGTCACTGTCCAGGGCTGGCAGCAGCACTCAGCGCTTCATCTGGGTTTAGGTCTCGCACCGGAACCGCACTGCATACGCACGTCTGCACCGATTGTTTCCCCAGGAGCTCTAGACCCGTCAGTATGAAATCCGCCCCATGGGGATTTGCGCAGGTCGAGCAACATGTCTCGGTCTTAGGGTAATGTTCTTTACTTCTGGAGTTCGTGCCCAACTCTGGCAAGCCCAGACTAGCTGTTCTGTAATCATGTCGACACATGCAGTCACAAGCAACTGCATTACTTGTATGACCGTCTTCCACTACTCGTAACACTAGATGACGGATGTCAGGTTGCCTTCCTCATGTTCAGCTTTTACGAGCTACCAGGGCCTTATTGGGATCAACTGACTGCAATGAGTTGGGAGATTCTGGCACTAGGAGAACCACATCTGTAAAGAGCCCAACTTGAGGAAGGTGCAAGTGGTACTGGTAATGGGACTGGGGCTTGCGTTGCTTGGCTTGGTGCCTTGCCGACACTGCAGCACTCTTCTTGATAAAATCGGCCGTCTCATGGCATCCTGGGGCGATTGAAAAGTCAGAGGTCTGGTTTGTACGGGTCCTACTCTGTCCTACCGTTTAGGTTCCAGAGTCTACAGTGAAGTTACGGTCCTTTATCTTCGGAAACTCCTTTACGGACGTCGGGAATTCGAAGGGCTCGGCGATGCTCAGTGGCTTTGTGCGTAAAACTTCAGGGTTTGATGGGTGGGCAGTCGGGTACGAGGGTATCCGTCTTGAAGCCTGCACAAGTCTTTTTACGCAAGTAGAACAACACAAACAAGCAGCAGCAAAGCAGAAACACAAACGCAGCTTTCAACCATGAGATGCTCTGACAATCACGGTCCAAGTGGCACGGCGGCACTGGTATCAACATCACCACTCTCTAGCATGTCACCTTTTGCCCGTGCATCATCCCAGCACCAGCTCCAGCACCATCATCATCAGCTGCAACAACACCTCCATGACCCATCGTTGGCAACGGCTGTGTCAGTGCCATCCCGCTCAATATCGTCCTGTTGCACCACCACCACCACCACCACCACCACCTATCTTCCCAACCGCCGGTATCTTGTAGAAATATTCAAGCAGCCAAACGACCCTTGTAAGTCTGCCCCACCCAGAGTCTTCGCACCAAGAAGCACAAGCCTCGGCACAGAGGGTAATGCAGGCCAAGCGTCGAAAGCCTCGAGTTCCAAGGTGACATGGCAGCGTGACCCTTGAATCGGGACCGCCTCAGGAGCCTCACGAGACTAAGGGCTTCGGGTCTTGGGGTTTCGGGGATCGGGGAGCTCTTAACTTGTCTTACGGTTTGGGGCGTGGGGTGGAAGGCATACTTTATGGCCGGTTCATGCGTGCAGGTACAGCCAGGCCCTTAGGCCCAAAGCATAGACTTACTCTTCGGGGATGTAGTTCCATTTCTAAAGCGGCCTGCCGTATGCGGCATATTGTGTTGATAAACAACTAGTAGCTAGACATGACTAGACTCTATACGGGCATGACACAAGGATGACACGGTCCACCCTGGGACTCATGAGGACTATCCACAAAACGCATGTTCAGAGGATGCTGAAACCATGTGTCTTATTCGAGCTAGTTAGGTAGTGGCTTCTGTTGTGATATCGGTGGTGGTGTTGGCTGCTTTGTCGTCGTCGAGGCTGTTGCTGCCGTGGTTGTCCTCGTGGTTGTCGCTGTTCGATGAAAGAGGTTGGGACCGTGGTTCGTTTCGCAGTTTCGGCCGTGGTTCTTGAAGCCCATGGTTCTCCTACTGTTGCTGATTCTGTCGTTGCTGCCGCCGTGCTGTAGTTGTTGCTTCTGCGATGGCAATCGGTGCGGCTGAAATTGCTACTGCTACTGCTGCTGATGATGATGATGTGTTACAAATGATGATGTGATAGCCGCTAGCCCGGCGCTGGTGTTGCTGCAATGAATGTCCTGCAGTTGGCACTAGCTGAACTAGCTATCTCGCTCACCACCCCCGGTACTACCTGTAAACCTGCCACCTCTACTCAGCCTTATCCCTGCAGCCCTGCACTTCTCCTCCTGCGACAGCGGCCATCGCAGCGTCATCTCAGAGCTGTTTCCGACTTGGAGTACATGCTGCACGAGGTCGATGGCCTCAATGTTCTGAGGCTATGCCTCTGCAAGGTTCGCTATACTCCACAACATCGCGACCGTTCGAAGTGCCTTTGGTGAACCTCTGAGCCGAGCCGGAGATGTGCAACAAAAAGGCGGAACGGAAGGCTGCACAAATCCATGCACTGCAGGCAAGGACTTCCGCCTCTGCAGCTGTGAGCGATATATGTATCATGGGTACTACTACTATTTCAACGCAATTCTATCGTTCTCTTTCGGATGTTCGCTCCGTCCCAAACCCTTGCTATGAGCCCTTGTCAACCTGCAAGTCTTGTGATTGTGTCGGGGTTCAGAAGCTGCCAAGGATCCCCGGGCCCTCGTCGCACGTGCCGGAGCTCCACGTTGCACTGGATTCGCTCCTTTTGTTGCAAGTTCAGGAACAGGAAGATCTGTCTAAACTTCCAATCAAAGCCGCAGGATATGCTCTCTTATGCCCTCATAAAGACCTCAGCTTGATACGTATAGGGCACCCCAATACCGAACCCTAAAGCACGCTAAGCAAAGGATCCTTAATTATTGCAAGGACACCTTTAAAAACACCCTAATTAAAGGGCCCCTGATGGAACCCACAGTTAAAACGCAAGCACTCATCTCGCAGCTCCAGTCTCCACATCTACTCTCTCAAAGGCAGCAAACTGAAGCCAACTTTGCTTCAGCGCTGCGCCAAAAGCCTCCAAATCGATGAGAAAGCTCGCCTGGCAAGGGCAGGGGGAAGGGCTGGATACAGAGGTTAGAATTGAGCTTCAGAGGATACAAGGGTCTAGTCTAGTCAATTATAGTAGAAACCATAATCAGGAACCCACAGGAGTAGCATCAGTAATTCTCTAGCCAGGCTTCTATATATTTTCACTCTCGCAACTCGGGATATATCAGGGTCCGTGACACAACGACCCCGACGAGCCAGGCAGGGTCTGAAGTCTCCGACTTGGATGAAACCCCACGGTGAAACCCAAGGGCCCAGTAGGGGTTTTTGTGCCTCCTAACTATGTTACTCGGTTTACACTCTCACAACTCGGACAAGCCAGGCGAGGATTCATAGGTGCAGTAGTCGGCGTGATACATTGATGTGGGGATAGCTTACTGGGTTTAGGGTTTAGGCTTTCGACCCCTTTCCGCCGTCATGTAAATACGCAGAAGGCCAGCCCCCACCGTCCCAGCATACAAAATCCCTCGACGACGGCAGCCCAGCCAACTGAACAGCAACTACGATCGGGGTTCCGGTGAAAAAGATTGGTGTTTGAGGTTCAGGGTGGATTCAGATCTTGCGACGGGCCGGCTGCTATGAACATAACACCTAGTCTTGATCACATCATTGCTCCCACAGACCAATGGGCCAAGTATGAAAGAAGAACCTTCTCCGCCAGCTGCATTGAGCAGAGCATCTCTTCCGCGACTTGGTGTGGCAAGAAGCTGTCCTGGGACCAGACATGACCAGACTGACGACAAACTATTCACTCACGTAGCCGCGAGAAGAAGCGTATGGAGCTCCAGGCATTTTCCTGTGTTCCGGCCAGACAAGAATTCCTGGCCCCTGCAGCTGTTCAGACTGATGCTGCCTGCCAGGTTGGCCAAGCCACTTCTTGCGCACCGATGACGTGCCTCCATGCAGCAGCGGGTTTGGATTCCGTCCCTTTGTTCAAGAGAATCTTGGAATCTCTATATATTGAAAACCCGAACCCCTAGACCATGTGCACTTTTCGCGGCAAAGACACGGTTGCAAGAAGCCTGTATGTTGCACCTTTGCCAGACAATAATGTAAGTCCAAGTGGGTCACAATTCGTGAACAGCGACAGTCCCCAGGCCTGCATGTCGTGGGCTCCAGCACCAAGATATGTTGCGAGTGCCCCTTGCGTCGGATAGCTGGCTCTGTGCATCCTTGTGGATACATGTGTCTTGAAACCCTAAGCTTGTCTGGCAGCCGTCCTGCGTCTTTTGGCTGTGCCATGAGCAAAGATATGTTATGCAAGTTCACGCTTGCTCTGATTGTGGCTCGACTGACCCAGCTGCAATCGCACCCTGATGCCAGATCAACACATGTCTTCGGGCCTTCGGCAGCTCCCACATGTTGTAGCAGATGGCAACCTCGTCACCCCAGCGTGGAGACAAGCCTGATCCATGCTCCTGTGTGCCATCCATTTCAGCAAGGAGCTGTGTTCGGTCTCATGCAACACCGTTGGATGTGTCCCTTGTGCTGTGTCTTCGATACTCTACCATCCACGGAACTTCGACTCACAGTCGATCAGTCTGTCTTTGCAGATGCTCAGTGGGAAATGCAAAACGAAATGAAGTCTCGACAGATGCGACAACATGCTTTCGATCGTGGCGGAACGCTGGGTCCGGGGTGAGTTGTGACATTGCGAGGTCCGCAAGTGACAGGCGAATTAACGGAGCGTAGCATCAACACGGCCATTGCTGTGAGTAGCAATCGGAGCCTGAACGGAGATCGCTCGGGCAACGTCTTACTTGACACATGCTCTATCAAGACCAGCTAAAACCTCGGTGAGACCAAGAGCCGACCCCCTTGCTATACTTTGATCTCATACATCTGCCCTGCCAAAAACAGGCACCCAGGCTGGGCAGGAGACTGCACGATCAGCGACTTAACTCCGAACCTGCCGCAGAGCTCCTGCACCTGTTTCAGCAGCCGGCGATCCCCCAGCAGGTCTATGATGGCTTCCTCAGCCAAGCATGACAAGCTTCAGTGTCTCAGTGTCTCTTGTCTGTATCTCTGCGTTTCTAATCGGGGCGTCCTCAACGACGCTTTCGTGTGTGCTGAAAACCCCAAGAGTCAAGATATCTTGAACTCTAGCCTCAGGGATTCAAAGCCATCATTCCAAGCCTTGAGCGATCAATGCAAAATTTGACTTGACACGTCGGTTTCTGCAAGCCTGTCTCTACCCATTTGGCTGCCTGGTTGCTTGCGTGCCTGGCCGTCTGCATGCCTCTCAGAAGACCCTTCTGTTGTCAAACTTGCGAGGCCTCGTGGCTCATGTGCATCCAAGGTTCTCCATCCATGATCTTGTCAAGATGCCGCGAGGATTGATTGAGCCGCTCAAAGCTGCGACTCTCGGCCGACGAGAGGGAAATCCGCTTCCATGGCTGTTTTGCAGCTCCAGCGGGCTCCAACGTTAGGTTGCCAACTGGACTACAAAGTCGGCCTTCTTTCGGACAATGCGGGTAAGCTTCCAGGGCCGTTTCGGAGACGCCGCAACGATAGCACAATTTTGAGAAAGTCCTGGGGTGCAATCAGACTCAGGGGGCAGCTTGGCAAGACAAGTCAACAACAATGCTTCGCCGGAATTTATACCTGAATCTATGCATGCTTAATTCGCCACCCTACGTCTGGACGTGTCATGGCTGCACTGTCAGGCGCTGCGGCACGTGGTTTACCACTGTCCGAGATCAGGTATCCCATTTTTCATGCGGAAGCGTGGTTCCGTGTCATTTCCGGAAAAAGCATGTTCCGAGAAATATGCCCTAGCTGAAGCTCTGAACTGTGAGAAGGTTTCACCATCCTGTAAACAAACCTTATAACCTTCGAACGAAATATAGGGACTTTAGTACCGCAACAAAAAATTAAGCCTCAGTGCTCAGGCTACTTACTATACTTATGAGCAGGACATAAGTGATGCATCGTGATCTCTTCATCCGGGGAGGTTGCCGGGCCGTGCCGAAGTTTGAGGTCGCCATCAAGAGGGAGACACCTTAACACATCCTTATACTGTATCGGTTCTTGAACCGTTTGAGGCCTACTATAGGGGCCTTAATAATTGGAACAGGGCTTGAGAGTCCACTATATGTAAATATAATCAGGAACCCCAAATAGTATTATTCATGCCCCTATAGCCCCTATATTACCTATTAGTTACAGCGGAGAAGGCCGGTGCTAGAATCTCAACCCGAAGCTCCCCAGTCTGCTTCACCTTGCCCTCAAAGCGTAGAGCCAGAACCTTCAGGGGTACTTTAGGGTTCTATGATAGGTGCCACTTGAGGGTACCACGGGGCCCTTAGAAGACAGCCTCAAACCAGCGCCCCACTCGCCCCAAAGCCGAAATCGCCAGGGTGTAGTCTTTGACCTTGGCAGGACGTCTCGAGTCTACTGTGCGTTCTTGTTAGACCTCAGAGTGTGGATCCTTTGCCAGGGATAGGGGCTTGGGATGCCTTATGGGGTATTGCAAGGTTCCAGTATTAATTTATGGGCTCAGGGTAGCTCATACTACGGCATGTTTCCGACCGTGTGAACATCGGAGTCATGATTTGTTGTGGTGCCGCGCAGTACGAGGAACTCGCAATATTGACTACCGGACAGTAACCAGTATTCAACGCAATACCGACTCAAGATTAATACTGTAGCCTGGCAGAAACGTCACTCCGACTCCAAGCTCCGCTGTCTGTCCAGAGATCTGAGAGCCACACATCTGACAAACCAGCCTGGCGACGTTTCCGATATCTCGAGGGCTCCACACTTATAAACGGACGGCCAGAGAAAGGGCCCGCATGCGGTATCCTCATCTCGGCTTCGTGCAGATGTGAAGCGCTACGCAGGTGTGGGACACAACATCCACAGGGCGCCGAGCAAGCCGTGGTATCACATATCCCGGCCATGCCCGCGAATGAACAAAGGGCCAGAACATGAAAGCAACACCGAAACAAGCCGATCATTCAGGGCAGTAGCTGGCCTGGTCCCGAAGAAGCGCGACAATTTCGACGACTTTCCCCTCTGGAGTGCCCCTCTGCTTGAGCCTGGCATGCAATGTGGGTCGTCAGAGCATTTCAAGGGACTAAAACTGAAGCACTGGCTGTGAGGAGTCCATATCTCATTCATCGGGAAGATAAGTAGGCAAATAACATCCCTTCCCATGCGCAGGATCCAGAAGGAATTTGAATCTGCGCTGCCCTATGCATACAACGACTTTGGAACATGAGCCCGGGTGAAAGTGTGGCAAGGATACGAGGCTTAGTAGGCGGCCACAGCGGGGGAAAGCGGAGCTGATGACCACGCTGTTTCCAAGACCGTATGTGACGAGTGTAATGAGACAATGATGGCTAGGACGAGCTGGCTCAATGCATGACTGATGGATGGATGGACGGACGGAGGGATGGATGAATGGCCGGGACATACAGTCATACATACAGACATGCAGCCGATTGCAAGCGTGCAATACATGCACGCATGCATAGATACATACATACACTGTTATGCATCTGGTCCCCAGGAATGACAGTCAGAAAACATCTACAAGCATGTAAACGCGCGCCATGCTATGTTGTGGGCAAGCACCATGATGTTACGTCACTACACAGCATCCGCGCGATGGTTGCTTTGCTCCTTGGTCGGTGTGGTCATTTCAACACTACATCATGAACTGCCGATCGACTTCGACTCCCGGGCAGGCGTTGCAGGTTCACCGCTCAGCAATCGCGCCGGGAGCGGCTGTTGCAACAGCTCCCGATGCGAGAGCTTGTGTGCCCTCTGTAGAACAGACCTCCGTCGGGGCACGTGGTTGAATGGATGGCCTGAGGATGCAGCTCAGCACATATCACACGTCTAGTCGCGTCGGCGACAAGCAGAGGAAGTAAAGAAAGGTTTCTTAGACTTGGAAAACAGCAAACGGACTAAACACAGCGCAACGAATCGATGCTACAGTGCTGCCAGCAGCAGCGGCAGCAGCAGCAGCAGCAGCAGCAGCAGCAAGAGCAACTACAATAACTACAAGGACAACCACCACCGACGTCAATACATCAACATCATGATCAACAGCAACAATTCAACCACGTCGACGACTAGAGCGACTACAGCAAAGCGAACTGCAACAGCCATTATGACCCATGATGGACGACAATCACACATAATCATACATGGCAATACCAAAAGTACGACGACGATGGAGGCAGCAGCAACGACCGGCAACAAACACCAACAAGACCAGAAGCCGCATAGGCGAAGAGCAACCTAGGGCCATCGTCAACAACTTGAACATTCATGCAGCTGTCTCCGTCTCTGTTTGCATAGTCCCCACGTGATGACACGAGCCGACAAAGGGCACATGCATATGGATACAAGTGAGAGCGTGAGAGACAGAGAGAACAAAAACTTGAAGACGAAGACCAACAAGCACTCATGCTCAGGCACACACACACACACACATGCACACTCATAGATTCACATGCCGGTGAATATAGACAGACAGTCGCTCACTCAGACACAAGCTCACGAACTGACTCACTTACTCACTCGCAATCCCTCACTCACATTCGGAGCCAGCCCCTCTGCGATACCTGCATTTCAAGCATATAAAAGAACCACATAAGAAGTCTCTACGAACAGGTCCTCGAGATGATTCTGCACTTCAGTTCTTGGGGTGACAACTGTTTGCTGCCAGACCAGTCGCGCACACACACACACACAGACACAGTGCCTCTCGGTCTCAATCAGCTGGGGCCCCGACGGAAAGCGTCCACCTTTCGGCATCCACCATCATGGCTGCGGCTTTCACGGGCAAGTCTGCAGAAAGCAGGTATCTGCATTCAGTCCATCCACATAACAGGGTGATAGAGTCTGCACTTCCAAGTCAAGTTCAGGTTTAGAGATCGTCTTTAGGCGTGCATGTGCCATGTCTCAGGTCTAGAGCCTCACTACTCGCACAAGCCAAGCCGTGAGCTCCCGATCCATGAAGTTCTGCACGCGGAATACATCGCACTAGTGGTGGAACTGCTCCGTACCGGCACAGTCATGCAATAGAAGCGATGATCGTATAATGCCGGGAGTAGCGGAACCTCCTCAATTCTCCCTAAACCCTATATACCCTAAATCCGGCTCTAAATCCATCTTCCCTCGGAGGTGCTCAGATGTCTCTTGCAGCTCAGCCAGTAAGTTTTGTCTGACCCTGAACCCTGAACCAGTACCCTTACGAATCCTTGACGGAACTCTTGAAGGCACTTGTAACCATATGATGCCAGCACCTGGCAGATCTTTCCACCTGAGCTTTCGAGGTTTAGCCGCAGGTCCGGCAAATGGGCGAAATGCCTAACTACTTTAAAATTTAAGACAATAGGAGCTTTCGACTGGATGGCCAGGCAGACCGAGAGCTGCCGTAGCAAGCAAAACTAATAACTGTATAGCTCCTGGTTCTGCATCCCCAGGCAGGCTTTTCTAGTTGAATGCCTTGAACCTTTTTTTCATTATGGCTAGGCCGGTACATGAATGGCAGGCAAGCAGAAGGAACGCGCTTTGTTTTGAGGTGTATCGTCCAGCAAAGTTGGACTCAGACTAGCATTGAGATTGTGGTTCGCAGCGGATGATACAGTCGTTGCGACTGGGCCGGATCAAGCATGCAACCCAGGCATCCAGATGATAGCAAAACGACACGCAATAAACAGATGAAAACATTCCGGCTGTTGAGGTTCGTCTCGGCTTGCATGGCAGCACCTGGCCTGGGCATCCAGCAAATGCTTCTGCATCGGATCCAATTCCCGGCTTTTGAGCGAAGGCTACATATGCCGTCATCTGCGCACGCTAGCATCCACGCACGCACAGCTACGTGGATAGCTAGAGAACAGGTTGATGGACAGAAGGATAACAGATAGAAATAAGAATAGGTAGAATGGTACATCGAGCCCGAAACCCTGAACATCTCCTCCCCTCTGCGCAGGGACCAAGTGCTTCCACTAGCCGAGCGCTCATCCCTCCATCGTCCATCGTCGGGAATTGGTCCCAAGTTCATGGAACCATGTCTACATCGAAGTACGAACATACAAATCTTTGGACGTGCTCTTTGAAATGACCGCAGAGGGCACTGGCTTCGACTATTGCTTGATATCAGCTACACTAGACAAAGCATATGCTCATACTTCTTGTGAACGGTTTCGGTCTGGTGGGGCAAGCCGGGAGTCTTGTGATACGTTCAGGGTCGGAAGAGTGTGGACCGTTGCCTCTCTTCTTTGTGCAGTAAAAAGGTGTTATGTGTGTGTATATATATATATATGTGTGTGTGTGCACGCGTATGCTGAGTCTGCAATTATATAGTCTATGTACTTGTGTGTGTGTTTGTACACACACATCAAAAAGTGTATATATATATATATACATACATATATATATATATGTGTGTATATATATATATGTGTATATATATATATATATATGTGCGCACCTGCATACGTGTATGTATATATGTACATGTGTACATGCATATGTATCGCTGATCACGACACATAATTACAAGCATTCTAGGACACAGGTAGGCCGACCCAGGACTCCTTAGCCCTAATGTGAAGTCTTCCCAGGTACCACCGGAACCGTGGCCATCCGCAGGATTAAAGAATAAGCAGCTACATATATATTACGTGTCTACAGATAAATCTACACAAAAATAAATGCAAGAAGTCGAAACGGGCGAAGGAGTAGTGTTACACAATCCTTGGCTGCAAAGATCTGGCAAGTATCTAGGCACACTGTTCTGTGCGGTCAGACAGCTTCACAGACCGGGCTTGAAATATTCTCGGCATGTAGTAGTATACAGCTAGCATTCGAAGGGAGCGATGAATCACCGCTATTAATTATGAGTTTCGGTGTCTTCAACCCACGAAGCGCTAACATCGCACTCAACCAGCGGGGTCATCAGCTAGCCAGGCCCACATGTTCGAGCGCTGGGTACCTGACGGCTGTGTTGATCTGCGCACTTTCTGTGTGGACGGCGGGGTGAGCAGCTGTCAGATCCTGTCGGGATCGTTCCTTTTTCCGTGGGCTCGCGCGGACAGACAGCTTGTGACCCTCACTCTCGACATTGCTGAACAACTTACTAATAGCACGATCGAAGTCAGCATTGCTACCGAAAGTCCACTGTCTCGCTTGTGGCCTTTGCTGTGAGCTTCACTGAGGCCCTTTCGAAGTCCCTGTCTTCGTTGTACCGATCACTAAGCACATGTAGCGAGCCTCCATCTACGCCGCTCTTGAGCTTGCCCAAAGCGCGCTCGAAGTCGCGATCTTCGTTGTACCGCGCACTTAGCACTTCCAAGGTGCTCTCACCTGTCCAATGAGGAAGTTTCTGGACGGCCCGCTCAAAGTCTCGGTCCTCGTTGTCACGCTCGGACTCTCCATGTGATGCCCTCTCTTGGACAGGATGCGACAGGGTGCGATCACCGACTCGAAAGATATCGTATGGCATTCCCCCCAGGATCCGCTACAACACAACAACATCACCACAATTACAAATCACAGCGCTGTCTCACAATCATGCCACTCCACCCATCATCCATGGCGCTTCTGGACTGATTGTCGAGGCTGGCCCACGGGGCAAATCTTCATAGACGTCTCCGCATCAAGACACAAGAGCAGAGATTTGGCTTCAAATGTCCGGGTCTCCATGACCTCAAAGAACAGCATTTTCTCGCAAGAGACATCTGGTCCCGATCGAACGCAAACAGCGACAGACAAAAAGAGAGATATGGTTTGGCATTCAAGCATTTGTTTGCAAGGGACGCGTTTGCTTGCCTGAATGCATGGTTCAATGCCTGTGTTACAACACCTTCTGTGACACACGCGGCAACAACTAATTTGACAAACAATCAAACAAACAAGCAAGCAAACATACGTACACCCATGCATGCATACAACCTTACATGCACACATGCATGCTTACATGCAAACATGTAATGTATGTATTATACTTAAAAGCATACATAATCTTACAGATATAGGCACATACATACATACATACATACATACATACATCCATGCATGCATGCATGCATGCATGCATGCATGCATGCATGCATGCATGTATACATACATGCATACATACATGCATGCATACATGCATGCATACATGCATACAAACATGCATACGCACATACATACATACATACATACATACATACATACATACATGCATGCATGCATGCATGCATGCATGCA
>CAJNDV010034440.1:204325-232772 GCA_905221635.1 Symbiodinium sp. CCMP2456 | reverse complement strand
TATAGTTTAGTAGTAACCTGAAAGTTGAACCTCTTATTCTCCCTGGCTTCTTGGGGAAGTAAGTTCCAGGATTCCTCTGAAGGGTACTTTCGGGTTCTATGTTTGTTTAGGGTTTAGGTTTCTATGGGAGTTTGGGGTTTTGCGGACAAGGTTCCTTTAAAGGGTAGAGTTTTAGGGTTTAGGGTTTAGGGGTACATAGGGTTCTATAATGGCGTCCCCTTCAAAAGAAGCTATGACTATGTAATGTAGGGTTCTAGAAGCGGGTCCCCTGTAAGGGCCAAGGGCTCAACTAAGAGCTTTTTTCCAGTTTAGGGTTCAGGGTTTGGGGTCCAGGTGTCTAGAGGGGCGGATCGCTACGAGCAACTCGATGAGCGGGAGATTGCGGCAGACCTGGCTGATGGAACGCGCTAGGTTGTCGCGAGAGCAGGCCGAGCTGACTGTCAGCGGCCTTCGCCGGCGCTGGAAGGAGGGGGACCTTGGGGTCCACTCCGTGGCCGCTATTTCCGTGGGCGCGAAACACAATCCCAGCAATCCCTTATGATTCTTGTTCCAACCGCCGTACAAACCAAGACCGTGACCCTGTCCTATACTCGTGCCAAAACGGGGTGTACGGCCGAACGGCCGAACCATGCAACAACTTGTGCCACAACCCCTAAACCCTAAACCCTAAACCCTAAACCCTAAACCCTAAACACTTACTCGTGGCAGAGCGGTGTGCCACGCCGAACCACGCCACAACACTCAGGTGCAAACAGCTACTCGTAGTGGCCAAAAGGCTGCACCGCCGAACTACGCCGCAACTCCCCAGTTGCTTGCACGCACCACCTCGTGGCAAAGCGGCGTGTGCCGCCGAACCACACCACAACACTCACGTGCACGTATCTACTCGTGGTGGCCGAGCGGGTTGCACCTCCTTAGCGAAGAGTGCCTGGAGTCGGGCGACCCTCCCTGCGAAGGATCTAGCGTAGGTGTCGGAGCCTTCGGGCTTCCACCTTCCTAGCAGGTCCTTGTCCTGTGAGGGGACCTCCAGGCCAATTGGTAACACGGACCTTTCGCTGTGCTCCGTCCAGTAGCCCTGGACCTCAAGCGACAGCCCCAGGATACCAAGGAGCCCAGCAGTCGCCACCATAGCATCAGCGTAGCTGGCGGGCTTCCGTTCCAGCGTGTTTTTGTGTGTTTAGTTGCTTGTACACTGAGTTTATGTGAGTTTCCTTTGTGTCCAGTTCTGCCAGTGTGTACTGTCATTGGCGAGGCTGGCCTCGTGCGGGACTTCGGCGGTGGCACACTGGTTCTTGAACCGACCCCGGCTGCCGAGTCCGCTTGGGAGGAGTACGGCCTCAAGCCGCGCCCTCCGTCCAAGACCTGGGCCAAGAACCTGCACCAGGACCGAACTGTGCGGTGCGAGACATGTGCTGCAATGTGCTGATGGTCGCCCAGCAACCCTTTGTCGCTACAGTGCGGTGCTGCATCGAGCTTGCACAACTCGTTTCTGGATTAATTTCTCGGAAATCAAATGTCGTGAGAGGAGCTGCCAAAGCTCATGGGGCTATCTGAATCATAGCTGTGGAGCCGAACCAGGAGCACGCAGCATGTGGGTCGGGACGTTGCGACGTCACTATATAGATGTGGGGCAAGCTGCTGCCAGCATGGATTACGACGGGCTTAGGTCGCCCGGCTAGCAGTCGTCTTGGAGCTTTGCAAGCTTTAATATAGGGGTTCTATGGGCAGTTTAGGACGGTTTAGGGTTTAGGGTTTGGGAAGGGTTCAGGGGTTTAAGGCCAAGGCTTAGGGTGAGAGTTGGTTTCGGTACTAGGTCTCCCGAAGAGGGCCAGTAGGAACTCTGGGGATCCGAAAGGTCTTAAGGTTCGCTGAGAGGTGTCGGGCTTGTGGGGATTAGGGTTTAGGGTGTTGTTTTAGGGTTCAGGATTTGGGGTTTAGGTTAGCGTTTGGGTTGTGGTATCTGAATCCAGAACCTACGAAAACCTAAATGTTTTCCGGGTCCCGATCAACTAGTGTTTCTAATATGAACCTACGAAAACTGGGGTCGGGATGTCTTTTTCGGCTGGAGTTTTCTAGGAATAGACGCAGGAGCCCCCATAAGTCCTCAAAAGAGCCCTTAGGGTCCTGAGTTGTGGGTATCCAAGGTATATGTAAACCCCCAAAAGTTGGTTTCCAACTTTTGGGCTTCTACGGTACGGCATAATTGAGTCTTTTCTTTTCAGGTCCCACTACTCTCTTCTTTTCGTGAGTAAAGCTGGAGGCTTCACTCATGGGGGTGAGAAGAGACCTCGATGCCTAGTGCAATATTGTCATTCCATCATTACAATTGTCCTTCGGAGCCTGGGCTTTGACTTTAGGGTCTGCGAGTCCACGGCTTAGGGTTCAGGGTGTATGGTCTTGGAGTTTAGGGTCGACGGTTTTGCGTTTAGGGTCTACTATGGCTTTACGGTTTGAGGGTTTAGGGTTCATTCGGCTGATGGACAAAATCCTGCATGACCCAAATATAGTATAGTACCATACATCCCATAGTTTAGGCATATTAGGTCATGCAGGATTTTGTCCATCAACCGTTTGGGGCTTCGGGTTTTGCATTCTGCCCCGTCATGACTGGACCTTGTAACTAGGCTTTGGGTTACATATCCGTCTAAGACGTTGAGGTCATTTTCTAGCAGCTTCCGCTTACAATGTATTTTCGTATTTTCGGGCTCCATGTCCACGATCGCGGTGAACAGTGAGAACGAGCCCACGCTAGCTTTAGATTTGGCGTGTGTGAAAACCCACTTCGACTTTACCGGAGCCGGACAGAGTAGCAATGTATTGGCAAGGAGCATTTCTTGATCATCAGATATCTTTTGGACACGGCCCTGCCCCCTCCGCCCTGAAACCCTAAACCCAATACCCCCGTAAGGATCCTTCTGAACTCCTTAGCGACACGAGTTTTCCCCTGAGCCTTCATAGGCCCTGAATCTTTCTTGTGATCTGATCTAATCTAACCCAAAGGATCCACCCATATGGTAGAATGAATTTGGGTTTAGGGTAGTTTAGGGTTTAGGGTTTAGGGTGGGGTTTCTAAATTAGGAATTACGATTAGGATTTGGGAAGACTTCCCCGAGAACAGTACCTGGGACCCTTTGGGTAACAAGTAAACGAAACGAACCTACAGTAATCACCTATATTATTTTGGAGGCTCCAAATTAATTTCTAAAAGGGTATACTAGACCTCGAAACCCTAGTCCAAGTATTAAGGCCCCTACATTAAACGAAACTCATCTACTGTAATCAGGTCGTTTGAGACATATGGGTGGTTGTCAAAATTATGGTCCCGTTTTGGGTCCTTATTATAATACGGCACCTATTATTTAGGGTACCCCAAAAGGGACCGTAATTTTGACAACTACCCATATGGCACACTTCGCGCAGCCAGGCACCACGAGCTCGGGGAGAAGCTGCAGGCATGTAGCACGATTTTAGGGTTTATGGCTTTAGGGTTTAAGGTTTAGGAATCCTTAATCCCTAAATAAGTAAGCCTTATAAACCCCAAACCGGTTTGAAGAGTTGAAGTGGGAATATCGAGACTAGGATCAAGGGTTTGGGTTGAGAGATCTGGTATTATTGTGCCTCCCAAAGAGTCCTACATGGGGGATGTCTACCCCGAAACACAATAGTCATTCCTGACAGAGGAGCCTTAGTTTCTGCTACATCGTACTACCTTTGGGTAGTTCTCTAAATTGGGGATCCTTTTTAGGGTCCTTTTATAAGGGTGCCGTACTATATTTGGGACCGAAACAGGAGCCCTAATTTAGAGAACTAATATCAGGGCCTAAATGGTTACCTTTACTATACCGCCTCATTACAAGTTTGGTCCACTGGGCCCCAAAACCCTATTCTATTTAGTAAGGCCCGTAAAATACCAGAAGCAGCTACTTCGGACCCTTTGGGCCTTGAGAGGATTCTGCGAATTTTGTTTTTTTGGGTGGTTAATCCGTTCTTTCGGGTTTCGGGTCTGCGGTTCTTTGAGGGGTCGAGATTCTGCAAGAATTTTCGCTTTCGGATTTAAGGCTATCGGGCTTTGACAAACCCAGAAATGACCTGAAGGGCTCCTTTTGGGGCTCGATGGAGTTCTACAAGAGTACTTGGAGGATCATGGGACTTAGTAACTAAGGTTACAAGTCCCTGACTTGGGGTTATAAGTATAATTACCCTAATTATTACCCTACTTACTAAGTCCCATGATCCTCTAAGTACTTTGGGTGGGTAAGGCTTCAAAGTTTAGCACTAGGGAAAGCATCTCCTGCAAAGGGGGCCCGGCACCCCTAAACTCCAAACCGTGAACCCTAAACCCGAAACCCTAACCGACAGGCTCCGGCGCCGCTTAAGGAGGGCCGTGTTCTGATCCTTAAGCATCGTAAGGTTCGCGAGCGTTTGTGGGCACTTGAAGGATCATGCGATTTAGCGAGTAAGGATATAAGTATATAAGTAGCGATAAGTATAGTTACCTTAGGCAGGGCCCTAGTTGCTAACTCCAATGATCCTTGAAGTAGTGCTTAAGGGCCTAATTAGGGGGCTTGGGTTCGTGAAACGGTTCCCATCAAGGGTTCCTTACAGGGATCTGAAGGGCCTAGGGTTTATGGTTTGAAGTAGCTTTAGGGTTCGAAGCTTTAGAGTTTGAGCCCGTTGAGGGTTTAGTTTGGGTTTAGGGCTGAGAGTTTAGGGTGTCAGCTTAAGGTTCAAACAGTTTGTCTCAAGGTTTAGGTTGGGTTGAGGGTTTAGGGTTTTCGAATTTTCAGGGCTTACCTAGTGTACTGCCACTACAGACGAGCTGCTTGTGTGGAGCCCTGAAAAGTCTGATCCTTCGTGGAAGCAGCAGATGATGGAACAAACCTTCAATATTGCAAGCTGGCAAGCAAGGCCGAAATCGATTAAACGAGGCAGAGAGTCTCTGCGGGCCTGGGTCCGGCTAGACTCGCGCATGTTTCACGATCCCGAACTATTGCGATGGGAAGCAGATGGCACAAGCCTCGAATTCGAGTTTTTTGCAGCGTGGGGGAAAAGATCGGCGAGGAATGTGCAAGGAGAATCAGCGGCTGCTCCGCGTTCAGTAGCTTTGCCTGGAGAATCCAGGAGCTTGAGTTGATGATCATGTATGTACACACTACAACAGGCTTCTATGCATTTCGACATTTACACTTGTAGTTCTTGCGGAGAGTGAGGCAACTCGCCATGTCGGGCATTGTGGGGTGCCCGAATCACAAACTCTAAACCCTCAATCCAAGGGAAGGGTCCAAATCAGAGTGCCTTTCTCCAGGGTGCAGGGTGTGAGCTCTTAACAAAGTACCTGTCCTTGGAAGATGAGGAAGATTGGTAAGTACAGTAATATAGGGGCCGTAATAATTGGAATAGGGTTTGGGGTATATTTAATAATTATAATAAGGAACCCCCGCCAAAATCTTATTCTAATCATTAAGATCCCTACATTAGGCGAAAGGGCCAGTTGTAAGTAGGAGAACTCCGCGCTTGAAGCTACACTCTTCATGTTTGTGTTTTTCTGATTCTTTTCGTGTTATCCCTACTGATACTCGGAATCTGATATTCTAAATCTCCCTGGAGCGTGAAAAGGGAGACGCGCGAAACCTTAAACCCTAAACCCTCAACCCCTAAGCCCCTAAACCCTATAAACCCGAAACAGGAACTCCGTGCCACCTTAGAGAGTCACGAAGCGGCGGTCGAGGGGTTGGAGGCCGACAATGAGAGGCCCTGCCACGAAGCTTGGGGTTCTCGGGGTTCTAGGGGGTTGAGGGTTTAGGGTCTAGTTACTTTGAAAAGTTTAGGGTTTAGGGGTTTAGGGTTTGGGGTTATTTAGGGTTTGGGGGTTTAGGAGTTCAGGGGTTCAGGTGTTTAGGGGTTTAGGCGTTTCGGTTTTCGGGGTTAGGGGGTAGGGTTGAGGGTTCAGGGGTCCAAATGACCTATCTTGGGCTCCAATAACCTACTGCTTTAAGGTTCAACGATATATCTGAGGGGATCATAGTCATACCCCCTAAACCCTAAACCCTAAACCATAACTCACTAGTTCGTAGGTTTCGGCGCTACAGGTTAGAAAGATGGCTTTAGCGGCTCTTGGAACGATTTTGGGTTGAGGGTTTAGCGTTTAGGCAGAACTTGAAGCGTTTAGGCTTCCTGTCTTTGGTCTGTTTTGGAAATCATGTTTGGGTTCAGGGTTTAGGGATGTCTTCGGGATGTGTTGTAAGAAGGTGAGATCCGATCTTCGATCTTTGTCATCGGTTTCTGTCGGATCTCCTGGAAGGGAGGTTGCGGGGGGCCGGACGGACGTTATGGTGGATTTGGGGATGTTTCGTGCTGGAATTCCCGATGCTTTACCGTGAGGGCATGAGGATAATGATGTTCCAACTTTCCGGCTTCCGCTGTAATTAAGGGTTTATATGGTTTATGGCTTAGGAGGGGCTGAAGCTATGGGTTTCGGGGGGTTAACAGCCCTAAACGCTAAAGACTATCGGGTTCAGGATTGACGGCACAGGGGGGTCGGATTCCGTGCTGAGAGAGCCCTATGGTCTCTCCTCGGGGGTATTTCTGCTCGAAATCAGGGTTGTTGGGGCATCGGAGTCTTGGTAGGCTGGTAGGCCTACACTGCACGTAATCGTGATGCCAACCGCGGATCAACAGCAACCCTCCCTCAAGAATGAGGCCCTTTACAAGACGGCGTTTAAAATATCAGGGGTGAACCCTAAACCCTAAACCCTTAACTTTAAGCTTGAAACTATGAAGCCTGCACGCGAAGGTGTCGTCGGCACCTCCATGCCATCCGCTTTGAGACGGAAACCGAACGCTTCGCCAGGGCCTCAAAGAACGGTTTTCAGTGTAACCCTAAACCCCTAAACCCTAAACCCTAAACCCTGATAAAAGGGTCCGTTGAAGGGCTCTCTAACTGAGCTCCACAAGAGATCCACAGTCTACTCACAGGGTTCGAGGACTTAGTGTTAGGAGTAAGGGAACTGCTGTTCTGTCCGCTTGTTCCCCCCCATTAAGGTACTTATAACCTTAAGCCCCAAAGCCCCAATTCAGGTACTGATAACCCTAAACCCTGAAACCCTAAAACCCAATTGAGGTACTCATAAACCTAAACCCTAAACCCTAAACCCTTAACCCTTAAACACTAAAACCCAGTTGAGGTACTTACAACCATAAACCCTAAACCCTAAATCCTGAACCCTAAACCCTGCACCCTAAGCCCTAAACCCTAAACCCTAAACCCTAAACCCTGAACCCCAACAGCCCTACGTCGACTTCTGAGGTCCCTTGCGCCTGTGAGTAGGTTTAGGGTTTAGAGTTTAGGGTTTAGGGTTTAGGGTTTAGGGTTTAGGGTTTAAAAGGTTAGGGATAAAAGGAAAAGGGTTTAGGGATTAGGCTTCAGAGTTTTTTTGCATCTAGGGCTTGTTGGGTTCGGGGATTAAGCGGGTGAGGTTTTAGTGGTCTGGAGTTTAAGGTAAGGGGTTTAGGGCTTTACCGCTTGGTTCGTGACGGCTTTAGAATTTCAGACCGGGATTTCGACTTGTGGGGTCGGCTTCTAGGTTCTACAGTAGTACCCTTTTGCCCTTTTTCTTTTGGGTTCCTCCATCACAGCCAGGTAGTCGGGAAAAGGGTACCCTAAACCCTAAACCCCAACCCTAAACCCTAAACCCTTATTAAGGGGCTACTGGGGAACCTAGGTTTAGTGTTCGTGTTTCATGCTGTTACCGCTGTCCAGGGATCTCTTGCGCTGCAGAGGTTTGTGGTTTAGGGTTTAGGGTTTAGGGTCTAGGGTCTAGGGTTTAGGGTTTGGGGTTTAGGGTTTAGGGTTTAGGGTTTGGGGTTGAAGAAAGAGAAATTTGAAGAGTCATTATTGCTTTGAGGCTCGAAGGGCTCATGTTATAAGACTTTTGGGTTTAGGGTTTAGAGTTTTGGGTTTAGGGTTTAGGGTTCCAGGGACTATGTAAGGTTTTTAGGCAGTTTTGAGCCTAAGGGATTACTATTGTCGATCCTGTCATCGTCCCACTATGACCTACCTCGACACCTCCTTCTGCTTCTTCAGGACTACAGCTGGCAAGGACGCGATACATCATTCCCTTGCACCCTATGTCTATATACATGGATATATCTATGTCGGCCCAATGTAGGCATATATTATAGACAGGTAGAGATCCCTAAACCCTAAACCCTAAACCCTACACCCCAAACCCTAAACCCTAAACCCTAAATCCTAAACCCTAAACCCCTAAACGCCTCTGGGCAAAGAGTCCGACAGACCAGAGTCGGAGGATGGTAACGAAAATCCAGGCAAGCAGGAGAAGTGCACAGACCAGCATCTCAATCCAGTAATACAGGGGTCTTCATAATCACCTATACTTTTTTTTTTTGGGGGGGGGGTGGGGGGGTCCTTATTATAAGCATAGTATAATGGGTCCGGAAACCCTATTCTAGTTATTAAGGCCCCTATGTTAGCTCTATGGACAGAGTTGCAGCTCGTGAAGAGCTGCCGAGTGGTGAGCTGCACACACCGCTGCACGAATCTTGCTTATCCGCCTGCGCCAACGACTTGAAGATAGTCTATGCCCAGCCCAACAGGGTTCCTTCGTCAACTCATGATCGACCTGGCCTTTCCCCAAGCTTAGATGGGCGCCAGTTGGAGGATTGGTCCGGCCGGACGACCAGGCGATCGGCGTGACAGGCACCAACCCAGGCAGCGGTGGAGGCACGAAGCCACTCGAAAGCTTCCACGTGTCCTGGCAAGCCCCACAGGGTGCAAGAGCTTGCGGTTGCCACAGATGTCCTCCGTGGCATGCAGAAGATCTACGCCAAGTACTGGTGCGAAAGCTCTACTTACTGTACTTACCCAAAGGTTGCTAAGTAGAAATCTACATAGGGGATACTACCACTTGGGATCCTGGGGGTTATGCAACCCGGCTGCCCTAGGCCCTGGCACCCCAAGCCGCCCTCTCAGAGATCACAGAAACCACCAGTTGCACGCGGTGGTATCCTAAGCCCTACCGATTTTTTTGCATTGTAGTTCCCTGTTTCGGCTAACCATTGTTTCAGTTTTTCTGTCTATGGCAAGGATCCCGGAATACATGCATGTGACACATGTGGTTCACCAAAGAGAGTAGCTACAATGGTGGGAAACCCTAAACCCGAAACCCTGAACCCCTCAAGGAGACCTGAGCTTAGGAAAGCGTGGGGCCCTTATAAGTAGGGGCCCTATACCCTTACACCATAAATCCCAGTATAGTATATGAACCTGAAAACCTTTTGGGGCTCATTTCGTCCTTAAGGATGGTAACAGAGTGAGGAGCTTCTTCGCCTGGTTCTCGTTTTAGCGCTTATGCAAACCCTAAACCCTAAACCCTAAACCCTAAACCCTAAACCCTAAGCCCTAAACCCTAAACCCTAATCTTTCAATTCGAAAGGCCCCGAGCCCTAAACCCTCTTCCTAATGTAGGGGCCTTAAAAATTAGAATAGTGTTTTGGGGCCCATTATACTACAATTATACTAAGACACCCCCCCCCCCTCCAAAAAAAAAACACAAAAACTGATACAGTATGGGTGTAATTATTCAGGCCCCTATATATTTCTCTTATTTGCAGCATGAGTTCTTGACTTCTCAGTTTCGGAGAGTCGAACTGAAACCCGACCCAGACCCCCCAAAAAAGGATCTAAAAAATAGATCCCCTAATTAAGAACCCTAACTACTAAAGGGTACTTTATAGGAACCCCCTTAGGGGATCTATTTTTTTTGATCCTTTCGGGGGTCTGGGGAAGCACTAAGTCCTAAAAATGTTGAACACTTTGAGGTTTAGGGGTTTGGGGTTTAGGGTTTAGGGTTTAGGGTTTATAGGGTTTAGGGGTTTAGGGTTTAGAGTTTTAGGGATTGGGGTTTAGGGTTTAGGGTTGAGGAGTTTTAGACACGCGTTATAAAAAACTCTGAGCCTTACACAGCCCGTCAAGAAGCTCATAAACAAAACAACTGCACTCCTAAACCCTACAGCCAATCCCCTTGCCCCAGAACCCCTAAACCCCAAAACCCAAAACCTGACCCTAAACCCCTTAAACCCTCAACTGGCCCTATTCGCAAAACCCCTAAACCCTGATCGTTTTATGTTAAAGAACTCTTCTGGATTCCCTTAAAGGAACCTTAAACCCCAAATCCTTAGAAGCCCTCAATCTCACCCTTGAAACCCTAAACTCTAAGCGCTAAACCCTAAACCCTAAGCCCTAAACCCTAAACCCTACAAGGCCTAAGCCCTATACCCTAAACCCTAAGCCCTAAAGCTCAAACCCAAAGCCCTAAACCCTAAACCCTCAGCCTATAAGCCTAAGAGAATCCCAGAGCTTAACCCTGCGATCCTTATACACTTACTATATACCCTATATGTATCCTTAAGGGTCCCTAGAAATGCCTAAGGGTCCATATTAGGGGCCCACACTTCTAACCTTAGTCCCAGAGCTCCTGCACCCTATAGATCCTTTAAAGGAGCCCTTATAGGAGCCCTTAAAGGAACCCTAAACCGGAGCTGGGACTGCACAAGCCCTCAATCTAAACCCTAAACCCTAAACCCTAAATCACCCTTTCAAGGAACCCCTTATACTATCCTTCAAAGGAACCCAAAGCCCCTAAACCCTAAGAGGAGCCCCCAATCTCCGAGCTCCTGCATCCTCAAGGCCACCTCCTGCCACTCCCTGGCCACGATGGCCTTCATCCCCTCGGCGAAGCCTGGAATTCAGGGAAGCCGCTGCTTTAGGGCTTAGAGCTGTTTAGGCTTTAGGGGTTCAGGGATGTTCAGGGTTTAGGGGTTTAGGGATGTTTAGTGTTTAGGGTTTAGGGTTTAGGGCTGTTGAGTGTTTAGGGGTTTAGGGTTTGGTTAGTTGGTCCGTTGATTAGTTGGCTAGTTGGTGCATTGAATAGTCCTTAAACCATGCAGGAATCGTGAGTATAATTGGGCTTTTGGGGTTTAGGGCTTTTTTAGTAAGCGAGATAAGTACATACTTTACTGACTATTCAGGCCTTTGCTATGTAATCCCCAGGTGACAACATCCACTACTCGGAAAAGGACAACCCCGTATTCATGATAGTAAGCTCTCTATCGCTTAGGGTATATGCCTTAATTAAGTCTGAGGAATTGAGGTTTCTGTGTCTGAAACTAGCTTTGGCTGGTCTTTCGGGCGTTTCAACATGCTTTGATCTATTATCTGTGTGCGTGATTCAGGAAATGGTTGCTTCTGGACTTCTGCAGCTCTGCAACATGATGTCTAAACCCTAAACCCTAAACCCTAGACCCTAACATGATGTCTTTGAGTTTAGGGCAAGGGGTTCAGTGTGGATCAAGGGTAGTATGGATGCAAAACCCCAGCAATCTAAGTCTTATAGAGGGCCTGGCACGTGTCCCGCAAAATAAACGACCTGGAGTTCATGTATGGAACCCTGAACCCTAAACCCTAAACCAAAACGCTAAGCCCCTCTGCCTCGCTAGCTAGCTTGGAATGCAAAGTCTTGCCAGACACTTTGCCAGCCGTTCAAGGTTTAGAGTTTAGAGCTTGGGGCAAGTAAGTAAGTAAGGGTTTAGGCTAGGATTTATCAGGCTTAGGACTTAAGGGTTTAGGGTTTAGAGTTTGTGAGTTTTCGGCATGTAGGGCTTAGGGTGCAAGGTCTATAATAGGGCTTCTGTGCTGCAGCAGCAAGTATCCTAAGGATCCATGTGATATAAAGCTCTATAAGCGTATTATACGCCATCGTAATAAAAAGGTCACGTAAGCTGTGTTGTTGTTTAAGGGCTCCCTAAACCCTAGACCCTAAACCCTAACGATAGGGCCTATCCGGATGCGCAGCGTCTGAAAAAACTCACCCTGAAGCCCTTTAACTTATCCATCTCGACTCCATATAAGGACTTAGGGATAAGAGTATACTTTGACCCTAAAGTCCCTCCACCCTAAACCCAAAACCCCCTCAACCCTAAACGCTAAACCCCAAACCCCCCCTAAACCCTAAACCCTATACGCCCTAAACCCCAAACCCTATAAAACGTATAAGCCCTATAAACCCTAAACCCTATAAACCCTAAACCCTTTAAGCCTTAAACCCTAAACGATGTAGGAACCCCTAACTTCTCCCCGAAAGCCGAACCCGAAACCCGGTCCTGCAGCCACCGAGAGCCCGAAACCCTCTCCCGCAAAGAACGAAATCTTTCCTTTTTAGGGTTTAGGGTTTAGGGGGTTCAGGGTTTAGGGCAAACCTCTCCTCGCGTAGTGTCGTCGCTATTTTTGTATTCCGGGTGACCTCGTTCATTCGCGCAATTCGGGGTGAGCCCGCGTGACCTCGCAATATAGGCAACTGGACCCTTATACTTCAAAGCCCCAGACACTTACTTAGGGAACCCCTGCAGAACGAAGACTAGCAAATACAGTACTCAAAACCCGCTTCTACACGAGCTTCAGCTGAATCCTGTCGAGTCAAACATCATCGGTCACGACGCCAAGACTCATCACCCCAAGTCGCGCAGGTCCACTGTCAAGAGCGGTAGCAAAAGCGTCGCGATAGAATCCTGAGTCGAGCTAAACTTGAAAAGCACGACAGCCACTATCGTGGAAGACGTGGAAGAGCTTGACCCCATGTCACGATGGCTCCATCGCTAAGAATGGCAACAAAAGAGCTGGCAGCAGATTGGATCTGCTGCACATTCTTCAGCTGATCCTGCACCGCACCACTGTCACCACCGTAGTCAGCATCCCCCCAAGTGACAACCGAACCATCTCCCACAATGGCAGCAAAAGCCTTGCGAGTGGCTTGGATCTGCTCCACGTTCGTCAGCTGATCCCGCACAGCACTACAGTCCCCACCAAAATCATCCTCACCCCACGTCACGACCGATCCGTCGCCAAGAATTGCAGCAAAAGCACGGCTGGAGGCTTGGATCTGCTTCACGTTCTTCAGCTGGTCCTGCACTGCACTGCTGCTGCCGCCATGTGCAGCTTCACCCCAGGTCACGACGGATCCGTCCTCAAGAATCGCAGAAAAAGCATGGTTGGAGGCTTGAATTTGCTGCACCTTCTTCAGCTGGTCCTTCACAGCACTACTGTCACCACCACCGCCAGCATTGCCCCAGGTCACGACAGATCCATCGTCAAGAATGGCAGCAAAGGCGGTCCCAGAGGCTTGGATCTGCTGCACGTTCTTCAGCAGACCCTGCACAGCACTGCTGTCACCACCCACCCAGGAATCACCCCAAGTCACAACAGATCCATCGCCAAGAATGGCGGCAAAAGCGCCATTAAATGCGATGCCAGAGGCTTGGATCTGCTGCACATTCTTCAGCTGACCTTCCACCGCACTGCAGTCACCACCAGTCGTGGCATTACCCCAGGTCACCACAGATCCATCACTGAGAATGGCAGCAAAAGCGGTGCCAGAAGGTTGGATCTGCTGCACGCCCTTCAGCTCAGCCTGCACAGTGCTACTGTCCCCACCAAAACCAGCATGACCCCATGCGACTACGGATCCATCGCCCAGAATTGCAGCAAAGGCAAAGTCGGAGCCTTGGATCTGCTGAACATTCTCCAGCTTCTCCTGCACAGAACTACTGTCACCGCCATGACGAGGATCACCCCAGGTCACGACCGATCCATCACCAAGAAGGGCAGCGAAAGCGCTGATGGTGGTTCTGATGTGCTGCACAGTCTTCAGCTGACCAGGAACAGCACTACTGTCACCACCGTGGGCAGCATCCCCCCAAGTGACGACCGATCCGTCACCCAGAATGGCAGCAAAAGCGCAGAGAGAGGCCTGCACTTGAACTCTGTTTATATGCAAGGTCAGTGAGTCACCGTCCTGCAGCCTCGCATGCTTGATGGGCAGACTTTCATCTAGAACACTTGCAGAAGCATCCAGCAAGCGACCATGTCCGACTCCAAGCGCGGTCTGTGCCCGACGTTTCAGTGTTTCCAGCTCTTCATCTAAACCGGCTTCCACGGTGGCAGTCTTGCCGCTGAGCAGTCCGATTTCGACCGTAATCGACATCTTGCATGCCGCATCTACAAACCTTCAACCATATACGATCAGCATCATGGGCACCTCTAGTACTCTCTGATAATGATATTAAGATTACAAGGCCTGTTTGCGTCAATCACTCGATAAATGTCATCAATGACACTGAGTTGACGGCAATACATGCAGCAGCAACAGCAGCAGCAACAACAACAACAACAACAGCAGCAACAGCAATCACAGCAACCGCAACAGCAACAACAGCAACAACAGCAACGACAGCAACCGCAACAGCAACAGCACCAACACAAAAACACCAACACCAACACCAACACAAACAGCAACAGCAACAGCAACAGCACCACCACCACCACCACCAACAACAACAACACTACCACCACCAACACCACCAACAACAACAACGACAACGACAATGACGAGGACAACGTCCAGTCCAGTATATCTTCTTTTCTCTCGACCTATTTTCTCTTTCAAAAAATCTCCGAATCTCAGGTGGAGTTTTGGGAAACTGCGACAGTGTGCACACCCAAGGCATCCCCGTTTCGCTACTCCCTTCAGCACCGAGCATCTTGCGCCGTCGCTTGCGAGCTGCGCGCCCAAGCGGAGGGTCACTCTGAGATCCTCCAGGCTTGGTCTGGGGCTCTTGAGGGCTGATGCCATGCATAGCCTTTTGATAGCCTCGCAAATCCGGTGACTGATGCAATACTAGCATGCAGTGAGGCTTATCTCAGAAGGCTGTCTCATGAATTCGGACTTGCAGGACTCTGAGTTCCTGATAAAATTCGGTCAACAGAAGCCAAACAAGCGAGAAGGTCAGCTATTTTCGAGGCTAAGATCGAAACTGGCCAAACACTAGTGGGGCCTTCCTCGAGGAGAGACTGCAATCTAAATCTCCCATATCCAAAACCCTGTAAATTCGCCCCCATCTGCCTCAAAAACCAAATACAACCCTACAGAAACTCCCCAAATGATCTGACCCGGATCCTTCGGCGTCGGAGGGCATGCCCTGCGACTCCGGTGGCTGCGAGTCCTCCGCCTCCTGCGCCGCATAGAACCCATGCCAAAAGCTACCATAGACTCAACGTTTCTAAGGGCCCCCCAAAGACTCGATCTATATACTGGGATTGAGAAGTACCATAAACCAAGAGTTTCTGGGAGTGCCTTGTGTTTTCCACAGGGCTTGTTACACTAGCTTACGGCCTTTACGCCCATGTAAGCTGCGAACTCAGGTGCTGGCGAATACCCTCGAGTGCGATAGCTACCTGTATTGTTTCTTTTATCAGTCTCGGACATGCCAGGCGAGGGTTTTTGTTGGCTAGTTTTGGCTTTAGGGTTAGTGCATTCTGTCGACGGTACAAACAGATGATTACTCGTTAATACATATCACACCTACGACTACAAGTATCAAAGGACACCGAAATAACTCACAGTTAGACTCAGTTAGACCTCCAGACTCTTGACGACAAGTCTTGAGAGAATTCTTCCACACGAACCCCAATGCTGCTGGCATTCTAGCTGCTGCTGGAGTCTTGAAGCAAGAGGAAGCAAGAGCATGCTAGATTCTGAAAATATATGATATGATAGCTGATAGCTTGTACCCAACTTGAAACTAACTATGTTCTCTTCGACAGGAGAGACCCGATTAACACAGGCGCCTCAATAATGGGTATATTCTCGAGTCATGATTACGAACCCTAAGGCGAAACATTGGTTAATTGATCAGGTTTCTATATGTTGAAAAATCACAGTACCCAGTCGAGTTACCCTTATAGCAACCCTTCAAAGAAACCATTAGCATCCATTAGCAACCTTTCAGGAACCCTGCAATCTTCAAGAAACCCAACATCAATCCGACGCATCTTTGTAGAGCTCCTCGGGTTCTGGGAGTGCGTTCTCCTGGTCCTCCCCAGCGGGGGCAAAAAGCAATCGCACCGTTTCCTCAGATCCATGGCAAACGGGTGACTGGGGAGCCCGGATGAAGGGATTTTGGAGGGGGTTCCGAGTGCAATTGATGGGATACGTGGTCCATCATGGTCCTTTTGCGTCTGTGAAAAGAGCTCTAGCCCCTCGCAGTCTAACGTAGTCACAGTCTTCTCGACTACACGACAACACACAGCCGCTTCTGAACCGTTCTCTCTCTCGGCTGCAAGAACTACTTCGCACCCTGTGCTGTATCCCTGCCTGACAGCCAAGCTGAGCCAAGCATCTCTGCGATCGGGCCCATTTTGGCTGACAGCTTGCTTCATGAAGCGGCTCGCTCGCTGCAGCTCGCGCCGGATGAGCATCTCCCAAACATCCGCACGTAGGCAGCGAGCAGCATTCTCCCCAGGTGCAAAGGGCACAGCCAGAATCAAAGGCTTGAAAGGCCCCGCGCGACGCTCTGCTTTTGCAGAGGACACCGAAAGGGTGAAGCTTTGAAGTCTTGGCAAGTCTTCTGCTGCCCAGCTGAAGAATGCCAGCAGCAGCCGCGCAAGGTCCTGCTCGCAAGGTAGAGATCTACAACAACATTATATGCTATTGCCTATCACGGTATATGATTATTACACTGTGTCAAATTATCTCATACTAAATTATTAGGAAAACATGCAACTGCGAGGAAGCTATCGACAGAGTCTGTCGGACCCGGAACAATTCCATAAGATGTTGGCGACAAACTCGACAACCCTGGGAACTCACGCGCCTCACATACAAAGTTAAGCAAAGCTGAACCTTCCCAGGGGACTGACGCCTAAACCCCACCAAAAGTGCACGATGCTGTAAAATGCAAGGGTGAGAATAAACCCACTTTGCTAGTTGTAGCTGTCACGGCTGCTACGCTAGTCACATGGCGGTTTCCGGAAATAGGGGACCCTAATATAGTACCCTAAATAATGGGGACCTTATTATAAGGACCCCCAAATAAGGTACCCTCTATTTTCGGAAACCCCCACATGATCTTGCATCAACTCCTCTTCGGTGGCCATTGGCTGAAGACCCAGCGGCTGTGGACAGCACTTCTCCGGATTCGCCGGCGAGGGCTTCGTACCTGTTACCATGCTCCTGAGACTTCGTCGATCTTCAGGTTTGAGAGGAGGAGACAAAAGAGCGGCACCAGTACCGCATATAGCTATGATGAATATGATATATATATATATATATATTTTTGATATAATAATAATAATATACAAACAGATAAAATATATATATATATATATATATAGACACAGGTTGTATATGTAAGTGTATATATATATATACATCGTAAACCAACAAACAAAATAAACGCAGAACTATGGCTGTGGTTGCGGTACCATATGGAGCTGAGGCTCTGTGGAGGCAGGCTGTGTGGTTGCCCTGTGGCATTGGCCTCCCCTCCCTGCTGCAGGAAGAAGATGGTCAACAGAACGAAGGAGAAGCCTTGTTTGCCACGAAGCTGATCTTGGGCAAAAGTTCAAGACCACACAAACCAGCTCTATACTGCAAACCACGATGATGGTTATAAGCTGCTTCGGGACACTATGAAACAAAGACAAATCGCATTGCGCAGCGGCTGGAGCAACAAAACGGAACCGTATCTGATGTATTGAGTCAAGCTCTACACAAAGCACAACAAGAGTCGAATAATGTGTGGGCTCCATTAGTCGCTACCGACTCGCGGAAGTGTCGGCGCTCCACCCCTACCCACAACCATAAACTACACACCTGGCAGTCTGCCTACATGCCCACGAAGACACAGCGCTTCATCTTCGGATAGAACCGAAATCATCAAAATGTCGCCTCTCTCGCAGAGCTAAACACGTCAACTCTCCTGCGCGACACCTTCACATTCAAGGGCTCGTGTCATGATCGCGCAAATCCAACGCTCAAGTGTGTGCTGATCCTTAGCAAGATCATGCACCGTCAAACGCACACGATGAACATAGGTGTCAAAACATTCGTCCCAACTGGGCCAACCCCTGATTCCTCTGCACGCCTCACTCAGGGGAGCGGCTGCTGAGGCCTCCCTTTAACGTATTCGTAAGCCGCCGCCGTTTCGCCCAAAGTTTCACCATGCGGCACCTGGAGCTGCGAGGCCGACAGGACTCTATGTGCTTTAAAGGTCAGTCAGTCGAACTCAAGCAGCCTGTACTACGCTCCGAAGCCCCGGAATTTTTCAGCTTAATGGAGCTGGCCGAACCATGCACGTGGACTGCATTTATTAAGCATACCCGAGCGTCCGTCAGTCGTAGGACACAGGATGCACACCGAACCTCTCGTTATGCTCAAGGCAGGTTGCCTTCCTAAAACACCGCTTAAGATCATACCTCTCAGAGGGGGGGGCGAGAATGCAATCCCAGGCACAAGGCTGTCGAAATGCCGAGCTTGTCTTGTTTGAGCCTTATGCAAACGCGCGGGTACCCCGGCCGGACTTCCGACATGAAAAACACGAAATCTTCCCAAGAGGGCCAAGCCAAGCTCTGTTAGATGCTCATGAAAGAGCCCTTAATCGCACCGAGAACAGCGAGCCCAGGTCCAAGCGACATAGCGTAGACGCTGCGGTCACAGGCTCCCCGCAGGAGACTGCCCCCAACTGACACATCCACCACGGTGTTTCGGCCGCCCTTGGCCCCACAATGGAGCCTCGGTTGTGAGTTTGTGTGAAGCCGGCCCTGTGTCAGCATGGGGTTTAGGGAAAGTTTGATGTGTTGCACGGCACAAAGCATTGTACTAAATTAATCAGGGTCTAGCAGGGAAACAATGCATGGAAACTTTCTGCATCTCTCTCTCTCTCTCTCGCGCTCGCTCTCTTCTTCGACAAAGCATAGTGGTGTGTGAAACCGCCTGGCTCGCTCGCTCTCTCTTGAACCTGCGTGTTGAACGGGACTACCGAAAAGACAAGTGGCCGCAGGACGGGTACCTCAGGGCGAATTGGGATCGAGAAATCGAAAACCTGTGTCACATGCATCCTGCAGCAGCATACCCACTATTTCCCACCCATGCATCAATTGTAGTGTTTTCATCAGTCAGTACGTTAATAAGTTGTACGTACGTACATACATATTAACATAAACGTACACATACACAGTTTAGCGCTCCTCGCGCTCGACGAGGTCAGACGAGGTTCAGGGCGGCACGACAGACCCTCCAGGCTCTATTCGAGCGCACCTGTAAACTCCAGCTCATTTCGAGCCCCGGCCACAAGCTTAACACGAGCCTTAAATCACCCTTTGAGTATAATTAATCTCAACCCCCTTAACCCCAACCACCGGTCCCACACTGTTCCGGACCAAACTTTTGGTCGGGGGGGTGGGGGGGACCCCCCCACACTAATTCGGACCACACATTACTTCTCATACTCAAGGAATCTCAAGGAATCAGCATAATCACACAAAAGCACAAACATATTATTTTAGCAATCAATAAGCAGAAAGCCTCCCACCTTGGCGGAGAAAATCCGCAGCGCAATGCGAATATCGGGCAGCTTGGCCTCCTGAAAGGGTTCCATGAGCCAGAAATACATGCCCCGCGCAGGTGCCTGTGTGGGTGCGCGTGCCATCATCATCATCGTCGTCATCATCACCACCAACAGGTTTTAACATATCATACATATACTTAACTGACGACGTAACAACAAACACTGAACAATGCTTATATGGATGCTGCAACCGGGGATCCAATTACACAAATGCGCGTTACGGCAGAAAAACTGAGACTTCGCTCATACGAACAAGGCAACCAAAAAACCCAAACCTATATGCACCTTCAAATACTAGCAGAATGTACGAATTCCAACCCGATCTACGGGCCCTGGTCCTGGAGCGCGGCTGCTAGCTGTCGCAAACATGCCAGTGCTTTTTTTCGATCCACTGTGTCCTTTCAGAAGGTGCGAGCAATCAATCTACCTGGCTGCCTGGCTGCACACCCGGGAACATAATGGAGCACCTTTATTGCAGCAAGTTGTCTTGGCAAAGCCCAGCAGTTTCTAATTACACCTGCTCGGACCGCCTAGGTTCACCAACACTATGCGGTTGTGGCTTCTCCTCAGGATGACGGGACAGCACATAAACAGCTAGATCCAACCAAACAGAAAGACCTAGCAAGACACCAAGCCAGTCTTGGATTTTTTCTCCTATTCAACGTGTCAGGTGAGGCAGCGCCCACGAACAAGCGAATTATTGCATAGAGTGCTCCGCTTTCGCCCTTTCCCCCAAAGATCCTCTCAAACCTGGTAAAGCTTTCAATTGCGCCTCTGAGGACCCGAAAACCAAACCCTATAACCCTTAAACCCTGAACCTTAACCCAAAATCGTAAACCTGAAAACCTAAACCTTATAAACCTTTTTCAGCACGGGCTTTGGGTCTATGCCGGCAAGCTGGACTCTCAAGGTCTGCATGAGACACCAGCAAACTTTAAACTCAAGCCGAAACTCTAAACCCTAAACCGTTTCAGCACGTCTAACAACCCTAACCTCAAACGCTGTACAAGTCGCCTTCTGTTTCGACTCCTTCGGTGTCGCCTCGATAACTGCGACGTCCAGGTCAGATCCTCGCAGCGCCAAGCCTTGAGCATAGGAGCCTTGCACCTTAGAAGCGGGTTTCGGCTCGTACTCTCGGACAAATGCAGAAGCAGGTTTTGGGTTTAGGGTTGAGGATTTCAGCACTCACACTCGGACATGGGCGAGGTTCCCGGTACACGGCAAGAACCACATTGACTCGGGGATCAGCATGCGTCACCGACGCAAAACAGTAACGAAGCCCTTCACATCTACCGACTAAACATCTCTCTCTGAGAGGCACTGGAATATGCCTGACGCTCCAGTCCCTCTTGCTCTTTGCTTGTATCCGCCGCGGCAGCTCGGCCATAGTCAGCTTTCCATAGGGAGACATACAACGCCCCACGTTACAGGCAAATTCCGCTCCGCTTCCCTCATCTCACCACCATCCACACCCAGACAAATTCTCATGCACGATGCAGCTCTCATGCAATCCTGGGGTCTCACCAGGATTTAGGGTTTATGGGTTCAGGGGTTTTGTTCCGGGACCCTCCTGACTCCTTGTGCCCTCAAATAGGGGAATATGGACCCACATAGTGGGTGTTGAAGAGGTCTAATAAAGGGTATGATGGGTATGATGGAGGGTTTGGTTCTTTGCAGCGACAGAAGACAAAGCTGAACACACAGCTGACCGGCAAAATCGAACGTTGATGGCGCCATGCTCATGCAGATAAGACAGATGAAGGTGACCAACACGGACCATGGGAATATAGCCACGGACTATGTAAGAGCAGCTCCGGCACTACGATTGCAGCAGTCTCGCCCAGCAAGTGTCGAGTCAGAACCTGCCAAGTCACGGGGAAATGGATGTGCCCAGGAAACGAATCTCGGTTGGTCACAGTCTCGGTTGTAGTTCAATTCTCGCATTAGTGGTAGGGGGCTAGCAAGTACAAGGGGTATGTCCCAACTAGTGCTAATCCGAGAGAACCTCGGTAAACCACGATTTAGGAGAAACATAGGGAAAGTATAGAAATTCCAGGGAATACGAAAAATAGGTGAAATAAGAAACTAGGGGAAACATAGGACTAAAAGAGAGAGAAAATAGAGGAACAATAGGAATAAAATACTGGGAAATAGGAATAACATAGCGAAAACGTAGGCTACGTAGGAAAGCAACACAAATAATAATAATAATAATAATACTAATAATCACATAGCGAAAACATAGGATATGTAGGGAAAACACTAGGAACAACAGGCAAAACGCAGGCCCACAGGGTAGAAACGGGCGCGGGAAGAGCAGGCCGGGGTCGTTTTGTTTTTTTCGATGGGTCTCCTATGCTTCTCCTATTTCTATTTCAGAAAAACCCGGATTCCTATCTGTTCTTTTTGTTATCCTATCTTGGGCCATTTGCGATGGTAAGAGTGTGTTTGTTTTTGCTGTCGTTGCAGGGGCGCCTTTTTTTTGCTGTGGTTGCGGTCGCCCCGGCACTCTTTTTTGGTGGTGGTGGGTGGGATGGGGAGGGTTCTCTGTACCTCCATAGCAAAACTCTCTATTTTCGCTGAGCTTTATGAGATAACTTCTATTTTCTTCATATTTTAATCGCAAAAACCTTCTATTTCTGTACATCGTATTTCGGAAACATCTATTTTCTCATAGGCAAACAAACCCTAGTTTCCGAATTTGTAATTTCTTCATGTTGAGTAGAGTAGATTTCCATACTTTCATAGGATAACCCGTATTATCGAATGTTTTTCATGAGCGGGGGGGGGGGTTTACAGGGGGCGCAGCTAACAGAACGATCGCATGATGGGTTTCTCATATACTTTAAAGCAAGCTGGCACGGCATTATAGCAGCGCGGGGTTTGCACGGCTCACAAAAACGCGGGGGTTGGGGGGGCGAAGCCCCCTCCCCATTTGCAAACACAATGCTCGCATGATGGGTGTCAAAAAAAGCATATGCTGTCAAGCAAGCTAGCACGGGCGCAGCCTCCCCCCCATTTGCAAACACAATCCTCGCATGATAGGTTTCGACAAAGAATCATATGCGTCGAAGCAAGCTTGCACGGCTCAGAAACATGGGAGCGGGTCGCAGCCGACAATTGCAAACAGAATGCTCGCATGGTGGGTTTCAAAGCGACTGCTTTGAAGCAAGCTTGCACGGCTCGGAATTTGGGGGGTTGGGGGTTTGCATCATCGGCTTCAAAAAGACTCATATGCTCTGAAGCAAGCTTGCATGGCTTGCCCCGCAACTCTGTCTTTCTTGATTTACTTCGTTCGTTATTGAAACTAGTGTCTTGGTGTTGTTCTCTCTTTCTCTCTGTATTTCGTTGTTTGACCATTTCATTTAATTCCTTCTTTCGTTCTGTGCCATACCTTCTCCTTCAATTCCCATGAAAACGATGATGAAATAAACGTTTCTACTAGACACCGATGAATTACTCCGAAAGCAATAAGTCCGCGTTCTCAAGGAACATGTATTTGGCCGTGTGTATGTGTGACTGCATCTCGTAGTTTCTTTCTCGGGGTAGGTTTGGGATAGCTTTGGAACCATGTACATGGATCGTGCACGTCGAAGCGGCAGATTTCTCGACATCAACCATGGCGGGGCAACTCTCTGAAGCCAACTTGTAGCCGATTTAAATTGTTTCTGAGCCCGGGATACGTTATTTAACGAAGAAATAATGTTCACAATTTTTTCGCTAGCGAATATTAGTATAATAACTCATATTATTGGAAATATTAATAATATGGGTATTATGATCATTGCCAGTACTATTATAGGGATTACTAATAATTACTTTAATTGCTGGTAGTGCCATGCTAATATTATGGTACTCTTACAAGTAATACTACTGCTATTATTACTATCCTAACTATTGCTACTATTATTACAATAAATCCTACGACTGCTATTACTCCAAGTATTAATTGCGATGAATACTAATATTTTATTGTTACTGTTATTACTAATTGCGATTATCGCTATTAATACTGTTATAACTACTATTATTATGACTACTATTACTATTATTATGGGGCCGTGTCTTTTTTGCTGTCGTTCCCGGGGCTGTCGTTGCAGCGGCGCGTTTATTTTTTGTTGCTGTCGTTCCCGGGGCGCGTTATTTTGGCAGTCCTTGCGGGAGTGCGTTTTTTTGCTGTCGTCCCCGGCCCGGGGCGCGTTTTGTTGTTGCTGTCGTTGCGGGTTGCGGGGGCGCGTCTTTTCTTGCTGTCGTCCCCGAAGCTGGTCGTTCTCGGGGCGCGTTTGTTTTCTTTGCTGTCGTCCCCGTTTGTTTGTTGCTGTCGTCCCCGGGGCGCGTTTTCTTTTTTGCTGTCGTCCCCGGGAGTGTTGCTTCTGCTGTCGTTGCGGGGGCACGTTTTATTGCGTTGCTCTCGTGTCGGGGGGCCGGGGTTCGCTCACTCACTGGCTTCCTGGGTTCGCTCACAGACAACAAAAACCAACATTAAGCAACTGCAGCAAAAAAAGATGGGATCCGCCATTTGCGATCTGACTAGAATTAGCACAAGAGCCGGACATAAATGTAGAGGTCCGTACACGTTTGCACATGCACATTTTCGAATAAGGTGTTTGCCCTATTTGGTTTCACAACAACCCTTCAGCACAAAACTCGCATCAGCGAGATGCAGCATTCTTGCACCGTCAAGGTGAGAAAATGCGCAAACTCGCAGCGCTCACACTCACACATTATGCTTAAACGAAACGGTGAGGTTTGCCTGCACGTGCCCAAGGCAGGAGTGCACTGCCGCGAGCTCCGCGGCATCGGGAAGAACGGATCTGCAAGACGTTCGAAGCTGAAAAGAAGCTTGAGGCAGGTTCGTGGTATGGTCGCTTCTTCTGTGGGAGCACACCACTACCCCAAACACAAGCTTCCCGACGATTGCCTGTCATTCCTTGAGCATTGTATCGGTGCCCGTCATTGTTTGCGCAGCCACGCATTCTTTGCGCAGTGCATTGGTAGCGAGGACTGTAGACAAGATAGGTCATGCGGCCGAGAGTAGCAGCTTCTTTGCACACACAAGGGCCAGAAGCTACTGAACTACAAGCTTGCAGTATCAGTTACAGTTGCACTCCGGCTATGGGGTTTAATCGGTCCAAGAACCATCTCTCCGTTATAGCGTGTACGGTGTTTACGGAGTACAGGGTTGAGTCTTGCAGAGTCTTGCTCTTGGACCACTCGGAAGGCGGAAACTCTCTGCCTGAACTTCGGCGCATGTCGCGAGTTCCTAGTAAAAGTTGGATGTCAAACCCCTCCAAGGCTGGTAATGCCCTATTTAGATGCGGGTTGAGACTTGGGGCTTTCGGTTGGACGGAGGAATCTTAGGCAAGCCAACAACAAATTCTGACAGCGGTCTGACACTATTAGACCGACTCTTGCACGCCGAGCCGCAGTAGCAGCCCACGCAAGGGCCCGTTGCTGACAGCTCCGGCTTCCGTGCTTAGCTTCGAGGCAACAGCCCCGCCGACCTCGCACGAGTAGTTGTGTCTCAAGAGACTCTAGGCAAGCAAGTCCCTCTTCTTTTCTCATCGGGGTCCCCTATCCAGAGCCATATCCATGACTTCTCTGACTCCTCCCTAAGCTGTGGGTCTGGTACGATGGGAGCTCAAGCGCAGGGAAGGTGTCACACATCTTCTTAATATTTGAGAGTGGGACGCCTTGGGGCCCCCATATTTACAGCATTTTCGTATGCTTCATAGCGAAAACTCACTTTTCAAAAAGAAGGGTGGTGCAACACTTGTAAATGCCTCAACTCCAAATTAACTCGTATTGAGTCGGATTCCATCATTCCATATACTAGATATTTATCCTTGCCAGCGTTTTGGCAGCAATCGTTCGAAAGCATGAGTAGACTGAGCTATGTTAATAACGCATTTCTGTAATATTCTGGGCATGGCTATCATAAGATTTGGTGATAAAGGCCGCTGATAGTTGTGTCATGTACGTAAATGCTGAGTACCCACAACCCCTACAAGGACCGACCTCGCCCTAGACCCATGTACAAAGCCCCAAGCCCTGGAGTGCTTGCATCCTGCGCCCCAAGCCTTGGCTGCCATGACCTCACCGGTGCAGGCACGTTTCCTCTTCCTTCTCCTTGGTGCCATTCTGAAACAGTCTGAACCTACATGTCCGTATTCTCAACAGTGCATGGTCAATGGTATGATTCCGGACGCTACATTGTTCCTAAAACAGTGGGCTCTTCTTGTGGTAAGCTTTGGCAACTAGACAAAACTGCGCGTTGGGCCATGCGGAAATCCTTGGCCGGGCTTGATGCCACATACTTCCGCAACTCACCGTGGGCGTAGAACATAGACCGGCATTGTCAAACGGGTCAAGTCCGTCACGCGCAGCCGATGCAAATCTCGACACGTAAGAGAAGATGCTACACGGGACGATGCGGGCATGGGCAGGTGCCTGTGCTTCCAGCAATCGAGGCTCTTCTTGCCAGGGCCATCAGCTGCAAAGAGCTTTTCTTGCATGGCGGAGCCAGCCGACTGGCGGATAAAGTGAAAGCAAGCCTGCGGATTGAACCAAGAAGTCAGACATCGCCACACCTCTAGTCTCGAGTGCATTGCGAGCTAAAGTGTTTTGGGAGACCCGAACGAGAAAGCCGAGAGAAGTGGAAGGGGTGTCTCGAGACGTTACCAGGCCCGAAGATGAGCATGCGGTGATCCCGTTGAAGCAACCGGGCTATTTGCTTTGCCGTCCCTCACGCACTGTCCTGGGGCCCCGAGGCAAGACATACCCAGCTAGTTCGCTGCCACTCCCAGCCGAGTGATCTGGCATTCAGCAACAAGTCCCGCACCCAAGCTCTCGGGTCGGTCTGGCCGGAGGAACCTCACCTTCAGATTCATGCGATGTCACGGCTCTAGTTTGAGCAACTTATGCACGCAAACACCATGTGTATGTATATATGTATACATATGTATGCAATGTATGCAATGTATGTGATGTATGGTATGTATGTATGTATGTATGTATGTATGCATCCATGTAACAACATGTATGTATGTAGGTATGTGTATGTCGGATATGTTGGTTACGCTCACAGCAGCCGTGCTTGTCCCACCTGGTGCGGACCCTTATTGGACCACAAGATGCCAGCTTCTTTGCGATGTCGGGTGGTTGTCCAAAGCATTTGAGGCGGCGAGCCCCAAAATAATTCACCATCCCCTGGACTTTTCTTAGTCTGTGGGCTCGCAGAGACCGTCATTTTTCTTTGTGAACAGAGCTGCTCTCACACTCGCGCTGAATATGGAGGAGCGCCACGGCCTTGATTGCGTCCCCGGGCTGGTGTTCATCCAAGACCGCGAAGATGTCGTTCCTTGGGCCAGGTTGAGTAGAAAGCTACTCTTAAATGTGGACCAAATGATGGGACCGTCGTTGCGGGATCCAAAGCAAAGATCCGAAGTTTCACAATACGGGCAATGTTATCAAAGCCTTGTAGGGCCGCCACACCGTGGAGATGTTCCGCTCGTCGATTTTCAGGATGATGTCTCCTGGTTTCAAGCCTGCCTGGCACGGACAAACACTGGCTAAAACAACCTTCGCCAGCCCGCATTCCTGTCTCTACCGCCTTGGCTTCCAAACCCGTTAACACTCAGCTTCTTTTTACTTTCACTACGACTAGACTATAGAGACAAATGCCGGACCTCAGCGGCTGCGCTGCTACGCTGCAGCCCCGAGATGAGTCCGCCGGGTCGTCCTCCCCGAGATTTGGGGGGACCCAAACCCGAGCATAATAGGTGACGGTTGAAGCTTCATGTTCGAGGGCCTGCACTGGAGACCTAGGGACGGTCCAGCAAGCCGAGCTGCAAGACTTGTGGCTGGACAATCATTGATTCTCTGTGCGCGAGGGGCACAACGCGCAAGCGCGAACAATGCAAGAAATGGCAAGGACACGACTCACGGACATCATGTTGCCTGCCTGAAAGCCTCTGTGCCAGACCATCCTGGCAGGTCGAGTTTTCACGGGTTTGGTTTTAAAAATTCTGGGGAGGACACCGCGTGGCGGCTCTTGCTCAGTATCCCCTGGTCTCAAGACAGAAGATTCCATTTGTTTGAAGCAGTCGACTTGGTGGATGCCAGCACGCACCACGAGTGTACAGGCATGAAACGAAAGTACTTGGCATCACTAAAAGATGACTTGGAGTCGCAAATGCATCAGTTACGACTTCAAGCTGCATTACATAGCCAGTAGACTGACAGAAGATTCCTTCGAGGTTGATTTGAGGAAAGATCTCTTGACAAATTGCACAAAGTTAAACAACATGTGGAAGATGTGGCACAAGATGCCGCCAACACATGAACGTGCAAGTCGCCTTCAACCCACAAAAGCTCCTAGACCGCAAGCCCTCACCAAACCATTCACCCCGATTGCAGACTGTTGACTGGCTGACTAACCCGCCGAAATCTGGAAACATGGATTGAACAGACCAGTGCAACGCAAACAACATTGTAACCTCCACAAGCCACCCTAAGCAACCAGTCAAAATGCCCACCTTAGATTGCTGTTGAACTACTGCGGTTCAAAACGATCAATCGCAAGAGGACTTTACAGCTAGCGCTTACGATGACCATGTCATGTCGGCGCATCGGCCGAAGCCACCGTGCACGAGCAATACTTCTTTAACAGTGTGAACACCGGCATGAATGCACATGTAAACTACGTTAACATACACATCATAAATAGATACATACATACATGCATGCATACATACATGCATACCTCGGTGTGTATGCACATCTGTATATTAGTGTATATTTGAAGAAACTGCTTGTTCATGTCCCGTTGATTTATCCAGTCCTTTGTCGAGTCTACTAGTAGCTGCTACTGTGCTCATACACAAACAGGGATGCCCCAAGCGAGCCTGGCCCAAAAACAGACCCAGGCTGGGCCTCACAGAGCAGCGACGGGGGGGGGGGGGGGGGG
>CAJNDV010034440.1:178132-194663 GCA_905221635.1 Symbiodinium sp. CCMP2456 | reverse complement strand
TAGGTAGGTAGGTATGTAGGTATGTACGCATGCATGTATGCATGTATGTATGCATGCATGCATGCATGTATGAATGTATGTGTGTGCATGTATGCATGCCGTGCATGTATAAATTTAGGTATGTACACACCATGCATATATATATATATATATGTGTGTGTGTATGTATACCGATATATATATATATATATATATATATGCGATATCGCATGTATATATATATATATAAATGTATATACATATACACACACACAGACATTACACGCCCAGGCCTGCAGCGCCAACACTGCCGTGAGGACAAGCGCCGAGGCAAACGTGGCGACCCGCTGCCACGGAGATCTTCAGGGATGACAGCTGATGTGATCCGACATCTGGTTGTGGGCAAGCAAGGTCCGTGAATCCAAGTCGGTGTGACTCACGAAGAGGTTTTGTGCCACAGCTCACCACGCAAGCACTTCCATTTTGTGTCGCGACCGATTGGCTCAACTTACCGCTTCCGGGGAAGGCGGTGGAGGTAGCTCAACTGACACATTAAACGAAGAGCTGCGGCTACGGTAACGAACAGGTTCACGCAGTTGATGGATGGGTGCTATTTGGTCCTGACTGCCTTCCTAGTGCCTCTGGCACGGAATGTGTCAATGCTACTTAAACAGGTGCAAGAAACAGCTATTCACGCTCTGATGCCATGTTGAAGGCTCCCCTGAAACCGCTCAACAACAACCCCAAAGTATTGCCCCGATGGGACCCTCATGCTACTTCTACAAAACCGTGTTAACAACACTTTGGGCTCCGCGCCTGGCGTGCTCGTGAGACTCCGCCGTGTTCTGGGTATCGGCTCCCCGCAGACTCGGAAGAGTTTGCCTGCAACCGAACGGTGGGGCTCTATCGGGCTTGGGTTTAGGGTTTTTGGCTCTAGGGTTTTGTTTGGTTAAGGATGGTCTGCAAAAGCAGGTAGAGCTTGGCAGATTCCTGTTGCAGTGTGCAGCTGTGGCGATGATGGCTTGTGACTTGCAAGTTGTGAGTAGGAAGCCGCAGTCTTGCATGGGGCAACGATGCCACAGGGATCAGAAACAAGCGGAATCACAGCATGCTCTAACATGTTCACTGGAATGACCTCTTTCGACGTTTGCCCAATGCCATTCTCTACAGAAGGCGTCCTGAATTGGACTGCTTTTGAATGCAGTGGATACAGTGTTGGATGAGGTTAGATCTCGCTTGAGAGTCTACATAGATGGCATTGGTCGACTAGGGTCGGACCTCGAGACGGCTAGATTCGAGCTACTCCACTGTCGTTTCATTTCGCCTTAGCTATGGACAGACAGTCGACTTGGTTGGGCACAATCCATTAGACTGCTAACTCATCGTCTTACTGACAAACTCGACTGGATGATCATTGATTGACTGCTACATACTGCGACCTGCTACGTATGATTCGACTACAACAGCTACGACGACGACGATGACTACTGCTGCTGCTGCTGCTGCTCCTACCACCACCACTACCACCCCCGCTACTANNACGACGACGACTGCGACTACGACTACGACTACTACGACTACTACGACTACTACGACCACGACGACGACGACTACTACTACCACCACCACTACCGACTACCACTTTTGCTGCTGCTTCTGCTGCTGCTGCTGCCACTGCCACTGCTACTACTACTACTACTACTACTACTACTACTACCACTACTACTACCAGTACTACTACTGCTGCTACTACTACTACTACTACTACTACTATTACTACTACTACTACTACGACGACGACGACGACGACGACGACTACGACTACGACCACGGCTGCTACTACTTCTACGACAACTGCTACTGCTCGATTTTAAGACCACAACTACCTAGTCTTCCTGCACGTCCCCTAGCCCGGCTCTGTTCGCCCATTGCTACTATTCCGACTCGCTCGTCTTTTTCGCTGCCAGGAGTATGAATCAGCGAAGGCTGCACAGCCGCAGGGCATCCGACAACGACCCCTTCGGACTTTCGGGCATCCGAGCGCTCGGGTCCGGTCCACATCGGATGTTTGTGCTATTCGACTTCTGCTTTTGTGCATTCCAGGCTCTTACGATATGGGATTGCTTCAAGCTCCTTTTCGATACACGGTTTGACTAATGGAATCGCAGCTGCAAAAGCTCGGCCATGTGCTTTCGCAAACAACAAGTACGTAGCAACAACATGGTAACAATGTTTGCTGTCTTGCTCCTGGTGCCGATCATGTTAAAAGAAGCCTGCGACCGCTTGACGTACACCCTACAAAGCATTGACAACCGCAACTCTAGAAACTCCGACAGTTACACGCTGTCTCCTAGATGTGGTTCGGCCGAGGGGTCCTCGGCGGTGCAGATAGAATACAGCATGCAAGCACTGCGCCCAGGCACGTAGAATGAGATAGAATTGACAAGCAGCGCAGGCGCCGTTGCAGCATTGTTGTTGCAAATGCAGGTTGCTGGGTGATGCTGGGGTCAGGTATACTTATGGCAAGGGCAAGGCGTTGTGGGACTCCGGGTTTTGGCTCCTCGTCCGCTTGTCTCTCAATGCTTGGGCCCTTTCCACAGGTTCTCGCCCCCATGCATGCACGCAGGGCCGAGAAAGGAAAAGAGTGTGGCAAGGCTCAGCGGAATCGCACACTGATCCGAAAGAGATACTGCGCTCACATTAAGGGTTCAGCCGAAGAAGGTCGCTGAGTACTGCCACCATTGAAAGCATTGCTGACCAATGCGAGCCATAACCTGCAACTGCTGCTGCGAGTAATTGGGCTGAGGCCTAAATCCCAACACATCTATGATGCTGACTCAGTGGGTTCTATAAGGAACCCTGACCCCTTTAAGAAATTTAAGGGTTCTACCAGTAATATAATTATAGGGCTCGCGTTTTTGCCTCCTACATTATGAGAGTCTGAGGGCTCTAGAAGTGTAGCAGTGTAGCACACGGTCTGGGGTTGAACCCTAACTCCAAAAACCTGACCTAAACCCTAAAACCACCTAAACCCTAAAACCTCGAAAGTCTAAATCCTAAACCCCACTAGCTTGGCCTCAGCCCATGGCCACGACTCAGAAGACCGAATCCTCTGCTCTCGAGTCGCCTCTGCAAGTGAGATGTCTCAGCTGGCAGCGGCTCTGGGTTAGGTGGGGATTTAGGGCTTCTAAAGATTTTTGGGGGGGGGGGTGTTTCGGGCACGGCAGTCCCGAGGGTCTGGGCTTAGAAGGCTTGGTTTGGGGTGTTGGGGCTCATGCTCTCGCAACTCGACACGGCTAGACAGGTCTCTCGGTTCACGGTTGACTAACAGCTGGAAAGACAGCTCGCAGCACTGTGCATGTCGAAACCTCATCAACTCCAAACCGCAATCCGAAAGTAAGATACTTAGATACCCATAAAACCGGTTTAGGGTTAGGGCTGGGCAGTGGCTTTGGCAGTTGGAGTGGGGAAATCGACTCCTAAGCTTACAGCCTCATTTGATGAGCGTGTGTATTACTGTCGTCATCCTGATGCGAGTCTTGCTAGCAGTCCTCGCTGCCATTGCCACGGTTGCTGCCGTGGGTGTACCCACCGCTGCTGCTGTGTTCCTGCTGGTGGTGTGAGGTCTTCTAGATTACTGTCCACAGGTTTTTTTGTTTTTTGCTGTGTAAAGCACGGTGATGACTGCTTGCTGTGTCCGATGTCTTGTGCTTGCTGTTGTTGTTGCTGTTTCTGCTGCTTCCGCTGCCGTTGCTGATGCAGCGCTGTCGCCGGTCTGTGTCAAAGTTGCAGTATCCCGCAGCCTTCAATGCAACCTTCCTCTACCTTTACACGGATCCCAAACCCTAAACTCCAAGGCCTCAAGCTTTAATCACGAAATCGAAAACGAAACATCAGACCCAAAGGCAACTATGGAAAGATGCAGCTCCCAAAGACGAGACACATAGAGCTTCTACGGCAGGCCAGCAATCGAAACGAAACCTCCGCAAGGGGTCGCGCCATCGGGGCTTCAGGGCTTAAGTGAAAGTTTAGATCGAGTTTAATGTCGGTTACCGCGTACACCACATCCGCAGGTTCTCTTCTGTGTTTTGCACCAGAATTGTTGTTGTTGTTGCTGCTGCTGCTGCTGCAACTACAAATAACCTGAGCTTTAGTCGGAATCCAGTCATCCACCAAATCTCTTGTGGCTTAACGGGGGGCGGTGCGAATGTCGACCGGGTGTACACAGCAAAACTGATAAGGGAAGGACGCTGCAGTTCTGTTGACACTGGACGTTCCTGAGCCCACGCTGCTTGCGCCTCGGGTGGGTCCGCCTCCGGTCGAAGTTCCTGGCGGAATTTCCGTCAAAACTGGTCATGGCTGGTTCAGGGCCTTGAGGCCAGGAGCTAAGAGTAGCTTTCCTCCCGCTCTCCCCTCAGCAACGCGAGCTCGCCCCCGAACCTGCAAAGCTACACTTCTGGCACCGCCTCAGAACACGTGAGCCACCAAGGAATGCAACTGCTATGGGCGATCTACTATGGGATCACCCAGCTACCATAGCAACTTCGTCGGCATGATGCCAGGACGTCTTGAGAATGAGAACGGGATCTTGTGCCAGACTGGTGTAATTCCACAGAGGCCATATAGGGGACATTGCTGGGTGCATCTGGGGATTTCGAGTACAGTATCGCCTCGAAACCTCCGTTTAGATGAAGCTAAGCCCGACATCTGCACCTCGAGATCGGGATCCACCGCGGGATAAAGTTCCTGGCCAAGGAGTCTGTCTGAGATCCCTGTATATCCCTGTGAAAGTTGAAGCTTTGCGGAATTCTGCAGACGATGGGGGCAGTTCTGACTTGATGCAGTCCATACAATAAGCTCAGCACGGTGGTTCGTAACCCTGTCGCCGTGACACCCGTTAAACCCAAATACCTCGCACTGAACCTCACATGCCTGAACCCTGGAACCGTAACTTCACTCCACACAACGCTATACCCAATACGTCCCACCTCAGCCCTTGCTAGCCCCACCAATGCACGTGTCCGTGTCCGGGCCTTGCTCCAGGGGCTCAGGGTGTGAGCACCATCCTCTCCCTGGACGGGGGTTGCGGCCGGGCTGGGGTTTCAGCACTCACAAAGGGCTTAGCAGCAAAAGGGTGTAGGGTTTAGCTGCAAAAGGGTTTCGGGATGTGAAACGATGAATGAATTCAGAAGTCGCGTCATGAGCCCGGAAAGATACAAGAGAATCGGCAAAATTAGTCGCAGTTGGTGATGCTGTCGTCAATGCAAGCCTTTCCCTGTTAAGTTCAAGCGGTCCCAAATACAAATTGATTTCTATTGCTCTGATTTCCATATAGTGTCTTCTCTATATAGTTACTCTAGTTTTGATCACCAGAGTTTGCAGTATTTGCTGTTCGTGTTGTGGGCCGCACTTGTGTTCGCCGGAATGGCATCTAGGGAAGACCCGGCTGGGGGTTAGGGTGACGAAGAACAGCGCATCACCGGAGTCTCTTTCTTCCTGCCGACATTGCTGATTGTGGGAAGCATGGCATCCAGCTTTCAAGATGTACAGCACCGTCAGACCATCATTGAAGGCAGCAGACCTTCATCCCCGAGACCTGCTGGGCCGTCACCCGAACCCGAGGGCACGTCGAAAGGTGCCGGTGCATCAAGGTAGAACTCTGCGCAGCATCTCCAGACTCGGCTTTCTTCCCCATCGCTTTCTTTCGGACTTTCATTTTGACGCGAACTGCAGCAACCGTGTCTACATTCACTCTTGTCCTGGCTGGCCTCTGAGTCTGCACTGGTGCTGGCTCGCATGGAATCCTTGGGGAGGATAAGGAGCTCTCAACCCTACAGGCCTAAACGCGCCGAGGGTTCCCTGGAGTAGGTGCGGATTATGGGTCTCGTGTTCTTATACTTATAAGTACTCGAATTTTTGGTCTGCGAATGTCTGCAATGAAGGAATCACTGCACGAGCAAAGAATGCGCATCCCTGATGAAGCACTTGCTTGAATTGTCATGCCTCATTATTGGAATCCTCTCTGTTCTCCGAATTATGGATTTGAGGCCAGCAGCTCAGAGGCGTCTGGTCGCTGTCTATTGAAAATTCCAATGTAATCACTGTTCCTGTGCAGTGGTGCAGGGACGGCCCTAACGGGTTTCTTCCCGCATAGAAAGAACAGCCCAAATTTGGCAAAAGCCCCAACGAGCCCGAATTTCCTCAAATAGATCTGCCTTTGTATCGTTGTCCCTGGCAATGCAGGCAAGAAGCATTAGCAGGGCTTAATGCTGAGTCCTCCCCAAAGCCATCGCTGCCTGGCTGCGCACCGGGAGACAAGGACCCGGTGCCGTCTCCATGGCCGTTGCAACAGTACATATCGACAGTGAATCGGTAGCGCCACCGAACCGTATCTCCACCGCAGAAAACAACATCGCAGGAGGTATGTGGTTGGAGAGGGGGGCTGGATAGAGGGTGGTGTGTGGCTGGAACGGTGGAGGGGGCGGGGTGTGTGGCTGGCTCAGGCTGCGTGGCGTGGGGCTGGTTTATCGGGGAGTGTGGCTGGAGGGGTGTGGGAGCGCTGGATAGAGGGTGTGGCTGAAGTGGTGCAATCTGGTGGGGAGGGTGGCTGGAAGGGGGCGTGGCTGGTATCAAACCGCACCGCACGGCCAACAGCAATACCTAGCAAGGCTGTGCTGCATACAATCGCTAGCAACCGCAAACCGATCGAACCGAGGTATTACAACCATGGTCTCCCCTGCATCAGAACCAATGTTTACCAGATGATGCATCAAACAGACATTTATACTGTTGTGTTATCATGGAGGTGTTCAATCACAGCACTAAAGATTCTGTTAGAAGCATGGTAACCGAGGCAACCACAGCTTCACCACGAACGATGTGCTGCCGCCACCGCAAGCACCATGACCATGACCACAGGCAGAAGCTTCACCACAACAACTAGTACGCTTACTACTGCTCTGCTGCTCCTCCTCCCACGACAAGAACCACGATTTCCTACTTCTACTACTGCTGCCACAACTACGACTCTACTACTACTTGCTGTGGCTGCTGCTGCCAGTGACTGACATTATATACCATTGCAACACGAAAAACTCCTCCTCCTCCTCCTCCTACTACTACTACTACTACTACTGCTACTACTACTACGACTACGACTACGACTACGACTACTACGACGACGACGACGACGACCGACGACCGACGACCGACGACCGACGATCGACCGGCCGCAAACATTACCCTTGTAAAGCACACCAACAACCATTGGCTTATACCTGGCCCATGAATTCAGACAGTGTGCGGGGTTTACGGGCTTAGCACTTAGAGTCGGGAGCTGCGAAGAGAGAATCTCCACAGCTCGAGTCTGACACATGCAGTCATACGAACAGCCTGAGCTGGAGACAAAGAGGCCTTGAGCACACGTGGCCGTGGAGGTGGGCGTCGCGCGGGCCTTGGTAAACCCACAGCAGCGTGTCCTATGCAGCAACTACCCGGTGAGGATGCAAAGGCGAATCAGGTGCACGGTCGGGTCGCAGATTCCTTTCGGCTATGGGCTCTTGGTCGCTGGTTGGCTAAACTTCAACAACAAGCGATGCATGAAATGATTTCTACCTCTGCAAGTTTATGCACGCTTGTAGCTGCTGTGGCTTACACATTTTCGCTTCCTACCCGAGTCCTCGCGCCGTGGCCTACGGATCTCTGGCCTGGGCCCCTTATCCTTGGAAGCTGCGAATTTCAATAATTCCGGGCTGAGGAGCAGCAGCTTCCGCCGCATCTGGGGCGCCCAGCAGCTGCAGCAGAACACCCGAGTGGAGAGAAGCGAACGCTTGGAAGAGTTGAGACAGGAGACTAGGGGCCTTGGGCGATGGAGGGCAATGAGAATGAGAAGTTCGACATATCCCGACCAACCTGCCATCCGTAGCGAAGCTATGCAAACATCTCTTGTCGAGAGTTCAGACTGCTAGCTGCTAGATGCTTGTGATCATGTGGCACTCAGACCAAGAAGACCTACATCAAGCGAAATGGCCTTAGTCTGGGGCCCCGTAATCCTCAACCACCCTCTCGTCCTCCTGCCTGCAGGGTGGCGGCAGCTATTGATGGCGGCATTTCCTGGGAGTTTGGTGGCTGCTTGCTCAGCCGGTGACTGGTTTCGCAATCTCGGGATACTTGTGCTTGCCGTACCTGGTTTTGAGCGTAAGCAAGCAAACCCTCGAAACCATTGACAACCAGCACGAGGCCACCCAAAATGGCCACGACCGTGAACACACCGACCACCGGGAGAGGAGATCGCCAACCCAAAAACCACCAGGGGATCACCACCCAGAAAATCGCTCCCCGGATGTATTGGTGGGATCGCTTTGGCTGGTGGGTTTCCAGTTCCCAGGGCACCATCCAAAAGAATCCTTCCGCCCTTGGAATGGCATGATTCAGCGTTCGCAGAGACCCTTACCACAACACTTCCCCGCCTTGTGTGGTGGCGGTGAGTTTCGATAATCTTCAAGGCAACATGGCCAAAACACATATTTCTGGCGTGATTCGGAAACATGAGACCAACGTGCTTCCCCCCATGTTGTGGCAGGTTCGAGGCCGATATGAAGCCAATGTACTGAAATTTCCAGTGAGTCCCACTTTCCCGACGAAAGCCGCCGGGAGTGTGTAAATAACGGGACATGCAGGCCAACGATGCACCGCGGCAATGTCCAGAGCGTGGAACAGACCGCTTGGAGAAACAGCACTGGAACACCACGCCGGCCAACAAACAGACGAACATGCCCTGCTCTGGGGAAGTTGCCTTCTTGTTCAGGCATCTCGCCAATCGCTGGAACCAGCCTCATCACATCAGCTTACGTGACTGTTGCGCCCGTTCCGTCCCCAAGCGCACACGACTGAATGCAATGCTGCCGGCTTTCAGGATGCTGAGATCTGAAGAGCAAGTCTTGTGGCACGTCTAGCCGGGGCCTTTGCCAGTCACGTGTAGTTCCACGAGCAAAGCCGCAAGAAACCCCAGCTCGACACTGCCGTGCTTTGCACGCTGAAACCTACTGAGAAGCATCAACCGAGAAATCAAAACAGCCCACAATGAGTTTTTAGAAACAGGACACGAAGATGACTCCCTCAAAAACTATGACCCGTCTTATAAGAAGACCCTCAATGTTAAGAAACCTTCGCATGAACCCAGACCGATCGACGCTCCCAAAGACTTTAACAAGCCAACTTTTCAGCAGGTAGCCTCTTCAACTGTTCAAACTGTTCAATATTGAAGGCTTTCGGGCTTAAGCCCTCGCACTCGGACATGCCGAATCAGGTCCACGGTTCGGAGCCGGGAAAGCAGGTGGGGATGCACGGCACGACAGGCGAATGCAACAACAAGAATGCAATCAGGAGGGCTTTCGGATCTTGACTTTGGAACGGGTTTATAGTTTATAACCAGGCGGCTGTTGAGGCGAGCAGAAGTTCCTGGCTCGAGGGTGTTTAGTGCAGGGATGTGCAGGGTGACATCGAATCTGAAGCTTCCGTTCTCAATTGGCTCGTTGCGCCATTACCATGGAGAAGTTGTCCTGTTGGGCTCGGGATTTGAATGATGGTCCGGTGCAGGCTAGTATGTGTACGAGTTACTTCAGCGCCGCAGACAGGAGTACCACCGGAGCTTAAACTGCACATAATGTACACCATCATGTGCCATCCTAAACTAGGCCCCTGGCAGGGTCTGGAAAGGAGATCCATATGATGGCTTCCTGTATAGAAACCATTTTACTCGAACAAGGTGCCCAAGTTCAACTTGTGTTCAGCTCAACGTTCCAAATCCTCCCGAGGGTCTGGAAGCAAAACCGACGACCACCGTCCTGACTCAACAGTCCTGGAAGTGCCCTCCCCGACCCTGTCGAAGCCGAAAAGACCTAACACCCTTTTTGGCATGTCAGGGCTCTGAGATCGCTTCCCTTCATACTACAAAGACGCAGACCCAGACCCTACACCCTCACAGAATCCAAAACCATAAACCCCAAGCCAAACCTGCTGGGGCCTGGTGCGTGCAGCTGTGACGCGAAGCGCGCTCCAGAGAAGGTCTTACCATAGGAGCTACCGAGCCTTGGTGAGCTTAGGGCACGTTTTGGGTTTGGATTCAAGGCCGTCGGGCTTCAGGGTTCTTCAGTAAGTTTATAAGGGTTGCTTTCCCCGTTAGGGGTTCAAGGTTTCGAAGGGGTTAGGGTAAGTTTACCTCTTGCTGTAATAGGGCTTCGGCTCGCGTATTTTGAAGGCTCTCAGCCTCCCTGCTCACGTCGACTCTCTGGGTCTCCGGCTTGGGGGTCTTAGTTTTGAGAGCCTCTGTTAACGATCCTTTGTTCCTCCTGCTACGCTGAAGTTTGAAGCTTCAGGGTTTAGGGTGTTATGTCCCAGCCCAAGCAAGCGCCGCAGGTCTCAAGTGGGGCACGAAACATAAAAAGTGGTGTTAGGTGTCAGAGCACTGAGAAGCCTTTACATTGTATGAACTTATTATAAGTTGACCACAGCACCGGGTAAGACAGCGCATATACAAGATCAGTAAAGCAGCGCAGTACAAGACGGCAAGGCTCCGCAGAAAAACATGATGCAATATTGAGATGTAAACACGTACCTCAACAAGTACTCGTGGACTTCTTCGCAGTGTCGCGACTACACACCTCGGAGTTGCTTGTGCACGGAGGGTCACGCATGCATCCACACCAGCAGCAGTCAGAGACAGAGAACTCGCAACATGTAGCCAAGTCGTGAAGGGCGTCCTCATGCAGGTAGGCAGGTAGCACGGCCCGAAGAATCTGACAAACATGGAGCATAATTCTGGCAGTTCATGTTGCATAGATCGACGGCCCTAAACCGCAATCTAGAGCTACCTTCGATACCGCGTGCAAAGCTTGGCCCTGAAGTGGGACTTCATGTCCGAATCATGGCATTCTGCAATCCCATCCCGTGCTGCCACGAACGGCCCACTGTGGCTTCTCCTGTCAGTTTCTGCTACCCGCGCATCTATAGCTGCAAGCCCTACAATCCGAAACTGAAATGCTGTCAATAACATCGACAGCTTGACATGAAGGCCCCATGCGTGGTACATGTGCAGCGTGCCGTTCACGGACAGCCAACAGCTCCGAAAAATCCTGTGCCGCCTTGCCGATGCACGCAACCAACCCCCCCCCCACCCCACGAGGTCGAGCATAAACTTTTGGCAGGTTTTCTACCCAATCATATGGCGGAGCCATGCAATTGCTGGCGTCTTGCTGGCCAGATAGTGGACTGGGTGCAATCTTCTGTTGCGGTTCTTTCCAGCTGAACTGTACAGAATCAGCATCGTGAAGGCAATCAGAACACAGCCAGCAACTTGTCGAAAGGACATGAAACTTGAACCACATATTTCTGGTACCATGCTGATGCTGCTTGGTAAAGGATCTGTTGCCTTCACATCTGGACACGACTTGAAGTATAGAGCTCTGGAAACGATTGCAGCAGGCTCTGTGCAGGATAACGCTCTGTATAAAGGTCAGGCCCCCTGGAAGCCTCCTCGCAGAAGTCTTCAAGAAAATGATGAACCCCCCAAGCTATCCTTATCCTCAACTTAACATATAAACACCACCAACAATAAATGGACCCGACGCTTTGGAAACCCACAAAACCTAGCGGTGTTCATGGACGTGTCTGCTTGGCACCTCACTAAGACCTCTTCTTGACTGAGGAATGTACCAACACTCCTCGAGACCGCAATACAGGGGTCGGAATCACTCTGTATTTCTGTCCCTTCTTGGCGCATATAAAATTAGGGTATAGCACAAATACTCGAACAGCCATTTCCGGGGAAACCCGTTCTGTGCCAGGCTCTCCCTGGCACCTCCTCAGAAGATGCTTCTGTGATGCGAGGGCAGGCGGCCTGCTGGAGAGCTCTGTGTACTTATGCGAGGCGCACAAGGCCTCGCTTCAGCGTTGGGAGGCGGGTGGGGTCCTCGTGACGAGGACTATTTTGCACAAACATGTCAAAACACAGGGGGGATATTGGGCACAAAGACGGGGCACAAGGATTGAGGTTCAAGGTGAGCAGCTCCGTTGGCGGCTGCAACTGAGCCTTTCAAACAATCAAGCTTCAGCTTGCTCAGGCTGTCGCTATGAAGAGAGCAACCATCTGCCGCCGAGCTTTTCACCTCGGCTATGTTTCTCACCTGAGCGGACAGGACAGCAGGCGGCAACTGTCGGCTTCAGTCTCTTCGACGGTCAGGGCTGTTTATCCAGTCACAGCACAACCCCGAGTACCCCAAACCACCGCAGCCTCGTGGCTCAAAAAACAATAACTCCTACACCAGCAAAGCACCTAGTGCACACACATACACAGAAACAGAAGCACGACATCCACACTTCGGGGGTCAGGGTTGGGGGCCGCAGAGGTTGGAGAATTTTGGGTTGAAGGAGATTGTTGGAGGTCTGGGGCTTCGGGCCTAGGGGCCTGCAGCGATGCAGACAAGGGACACCTCTGATGTCTCTGAATCGTTGACAGAAGTCTCCCAGGAGAACGGCCCTGATTCTGCATCCCAGTCGGGAGTTGGGGTATATGTATGCATGTTTATATGCGTATAGCATAGCATACATACATACATACATACATACATCCATCCATCCATGCATGCGTGCGTGCGTGCGTGCGTGCGTGCGTGCGTGCATGCATGCATGCATGCAATGCATGCATACATACTCTTTCTTTCGAGAAGGCTAAGGCTAAGGGTCCGGAGAACGCGCCTTTAGCAACTGTACAAAATGAGTTCAAATCACCTCGGGGTTAAAAAGGCCTCCCCTGACCGGCCGAATCAGCGCCTGGCATTCTCAGTGGAAGCCAGAAAAGCGCCTTACAGACACTTGAGACCAGATGCCTTCTGGGCGGTAAAGGAGTTCCTACAAGACGGGTCCACAACAGGCAAGCCTTTGCCGAAGGACCCTCAAGTCAAGCCTCCGATCAGTGCAGTGACAACGTATACACGAACCGGGGCTCAACGAAAAACAAACCTCTGTCCGAAGCACTAACACTATGAGGAAGAAGCCGGTCAAGCTAGGGCAACCGCAATGGCACGGAAAATCAACATTAAGCTCTCAAACTCGTTGCTATTCCTGAATCGGTTATCCAAACAAAGCTGTGGAAAATCGCTCTGGCATCACTCGATGCTCAGGAACCTGACCTCTGAGACGTCGGTTTCCTTTAAGGTGCCCGATGTCATGTTCGTGATCACCAACCCGCTTCCCACTGCTTGCGCCTGCCCGGGCAAACCGAGACACTGTCAACTGTGCGTCGCGAAGCAACGACGGCACACGAGCGCAAACCCAGTCCCAACAAGGACGTCACTGCGAACAAGGTCATGCTTCGTTTTCTTGCGAGCAATGGCCAAGCGCTTACGGAAGGCGGGAAGACCGCCTGCAGCTTTTTTCTTGCTTATAACACTGCGCTCGGCTTTGCCCCAACCCAGAGCAACGCACGCAGCAGCATGTTGTCGAGCTGAGACCCTAGGACAACACTTACTCATGTGGTGTTTACAGGCAGTTTCTTTGACCCACCTCCTCAACTTGGGAAGGCCGGCAAGGCACTTGGCACACCGCCAGTCCATTTGGTCACGCGACGCTTCAACCGGCACAGAACGCTCCCGGATGCGATTGACAAGCTCCCGTTCATGGGCGCATGTTTAGCAGCAATGTGCAGCTATCCCTGCGCTTGGACATTGTCTCACAGTATCTCCGCACGTAACAAAACCACAGAGTTTGCATTCCCAAACAACCTTCTCAGCCAGACCACACGACTTGCGCTTAGCCGTTTTCCCGGTGTTGAGCCTAGAAGCTCGCCAGCCTGGCTACTCAGCCCAGAGCACGGCGCGACACTGCTGGCCTTGCCACCACGCTTCGCAGAGGTCCCGCACGCAGGGGCCTTCCCCGCAAGCAATGACCCAGACACAGAGTCAGACGGCGCACTGCCTTCACACAGCGACCCAAACACCGAGACAGTGTCTTGCAAGCGTTTGTCACCAACACCACCGCGACCGCCACGCGTAGGAGCAGCAACAAAGTTGGTCAAGTCAGAAGGAACAGGACCCGACAACAACTCGTAGGGACCAGGGTTAGTGGTAGACCAACAGCAGTAGCAGGATCAAAGGCCTCAGCGTTGAACACCAAGCGACCACCATCCTGCTTCCACACAAGCACAGTCTCTTTAACGGCTTGGGCCAACGCATGAATTTCAAGATTGGACGCCCAAGCTCCTTGACAGCGATGAGCCCAAGGTAAGTCTCGAAGGATGTGCACTCTTGTTCCCTTTTGCTTGGGGGTTTCCCATCAAGCCAAGCGCCATACATCCCCTGATCACGGCGCATGTAAGCAACGGTAGCGGCTCTCGACTGAGCGGCAGTCTTCTTGTGTCCCTGCTCTTGAAGAGCTTGACACACCGCATGGAGCAAGCAATCCCCCTCGGCAGCGTTACTGACGACCTTGATTCCTTCCGGCGGGCTACGGACACAAGGACGCTTGGCAGCCGCTCCATCATCAAGCTTTCCACCAGCAGCCACATCAACATCGTTCTTGGTGTTTTGCGCGGGCGTCTCGGGAAGCGCGTCCTTGACAAGAGGAATTATAGCAACACCATCCTCACTGCCCTTACCAGCCTGCCCAAGGCCCTTCCTGCTGTAGTAGAAGGCCCGTCCCTCGGGAGGCAGTTCAGAGCGAAACTCTCGCTGACGACGGCGCGGCTCAGCAACAGAAAGCTGGATCTCCTCACCTTCAGAAGCATCTGCGGGCAGAAAATGGAAGACATCGCGGTCTCCATCCAGGCATGCTCGAAGTGTCCACAGCATGCGCCTGCGAACGGGCTTCTTTTCGATCGCCACGACGTCAGTAAGGCCAACACTTTCGGCAGCGGAAACAACGTCTTCAAACCGCCAGGCACTCCGCTCATGTCCCACGTTTTGGGACGCTGGTTGTCAGAAGGGCTCCGCCACGACGGATGCCAAGCCGAGCTCATCCAACAGCAACCCCGAGGGCGCCAGCGATTCCGGCAGCATGGTCAAACCAAATTTGGCGATCACGATCAAGCGCCACTCAATGGTGATATCAGCGTCGCCGGTGTCCTTGGAAGCAAGCTCGAAGTACCAACGCTGTCCCGCATGAATTTCTCCAGAATGCGCGAGGAGGTTCCGAGCCTTTTGGGATTCCATGCGCAGACGGCCCTGGGCACGTTGGCCCTGAAAGCTTGGGCTGTTCCCATCCCTACGTGTCGCCAAGGACGGAACGCAAACTCGGACCAAGGTCAACAAGCATAACAAGCCACGACGGCGGAGCCGGACCAGGATTGCGAGCAACACGATCCCAAGCCAAATTCAGATTGCAGCTTTGATCAGTCTTGCAGCGGATCACTCGCGTAGGTCTTCTCCCGCCACTGGGATTGGCGCCACGGGTGCCACGAACAACCGGACTGTCGTCGTTCAAGCGGAGCAACACACTTTCTTGAGCACAACCCGGCCTTGGTCCTGTCCAGGCACAGTCCGTCGATCAGGTTGTTTCTTCAAACACTTTCCACCAGGTCCCACCACGGCTCGAAACCCTCATGGTCCTTAGTCACAAGCGTAACTTTGGGAGCCTTCAACCCAACGAGAAAGTTAACAGCCGTATCCCAGTGTTCAAAGCTGTGCGGATGAAAGACGACCTTGTCGAGTGACGTGCCATCAGCGCTCAACAACTCAACCAAGGAATCAGCATCATCAAAGACATGCTGAGCACCCCAATCTTCTTTGCGGCGCTTCCACTGATTTGGCGGCCGCGCAGCAACCTGGCCGTTGGGGCCCTGGCCATCCTCACGACCCTTGGAGGCTGTGCCGGAACCCTTCGGGCCGCCCTTCAGTTCCTGCAAAACGTTCTTTAGCTTGCGGTTAAGAATGTCGCGTAAGGCCGCAAGCACATAATCAGAACCGCCAGCGTCATCGTCGCTACCGTCATCGGGCTCATCATCTTCGAGATTGTCCTCAGCATCGAAAGACGATAAGAGCGCCGACAGTCCAGCCAAAAGTTTCTCATCACCACCCCGGCCGTGACTATAGCACCGCATGGTATACCGATGTATACCGACAACACAAGCGCAAGCGGATCTGACCATCCCATTTCGGCGCTCACACCAGCCCATTTAGGGTAGCCGCGGCTTCCAAACACGACGGCTTCCATGAACTTCGCCTTGTTTCGCCATTCCCCCAAAGTCCACGTAGCCCACGTCCAGCACTGAGTCCAACCAGCCGTAGCCCCAGGTGCATGCGACGTCCACCGGGAAGATCAGGCCGGCTATGCAGAAGGCGTAAAGCGCATGCTGGTAGCTCCATGGCGACTCTAGCTGGCCTGGGGCCTCGACTATCCTCGCTGATGAGGTTTTTCGGGCCCTCATACATACATACATACATACAGACAGACAGACAGACAGACAGACAGACAGACAGACAGACATACACACATACATACGTACGTACATACATACATGCAATCATGCATGCATGCATGCATGCATACATACATACTTGCA